>JAJHUR010084978.1:0-48866 GCA_027495735.1 Lutjanus campechanus
TAGAAAAATATCAATACGCATGAGTATCGCAATGCTATATTTTGAGATACTGTGTTGAGTCAAAACACTGATTTGTGACACATGCAAATATTCGTGGCAGTGGTTTATTTTGACCCCTAGATAGCAGTGTTGTTCTCTATCTTCAGTTGTGATTGCATGAAAAGTAAACTTTTATAAAATTAGATTTTATGCAAATGGTGGTGTGTTCTTTATGCTAGGACAGCGTTCCTAAAATCAGATTTAAAAATAGCACTATATCACCTTGCTTGCTGTATTGTAATACATCACAATATATTGAATCGTAACCCCTTTAACATAACACGTATCACACTGATTCTGTTCATCATTTCAAAGATCATGTAACGCAGAAAATATTCCTGAAAACTTGTTAAGTCCAGCTTCTCAAAATGAAAGGCACATATTTCCTTTCTCAGTTTATCATCGCTAAATGAATATCTATGGCTAATGAGCCATTGGTCAGACAAAACAAGACATTTTAAGACAAATCTGTGGGCTTCGTGAACGTGAGGTGCATATTTTTAACTGAAAGAAAACAAAGCATTAATCTATAAACAATAATTATTAGTTGCAGCCCTGGTTTGCAGTGCAGTTTGAAGAGGAAAAATGGATCAGTGTTTAATTGAGGTCCACAGCTTGAAACAGTAGAAAATGTTGGCAACATGCATCTGGCTTCAGTAGAGAATAAAGCCCCCCCACAACAGACCACTGTGTCAACAAAATGTTAATCAAATATGATTTAGAAATACTCAATGATTGAATAGTGAAAGACATGTTGGAAGTTTTGGAATAGAGTCAGGAAATGATCCTGTTCTCTTCTTTATTCTGCACAGTTCCAGCTGTGTCAAGTTTAAAGAAGTTTAAAAGAAATGACTGATATAAAACAATGCACATGCAGACCTGCACATGCAGAAATACATCACATATACATATATACTCGTGCTTGTACTCTCATAACCATAACCATGAGTGTCAGCACGCACAAACATGCGCACACACACACACACACACACACACACACACACACACACACAACAGAGGCAATTCAGTAACCTTATTCCCTCTTTTAGATGCCCTACTGTTCAAACATATGTAACATTTTACTTTATTATAGCGTATTAAGAACAAACAGCTAAAAGGACAAACAAGGCCAATCCCCGTGGCAGCACAAACAATGTATCCTAAATTACAAACAGCACAAATACTCAGAACATAGTCTTTTAAAAAGCTCTCTGATAGGATGAAGGTTGTCAAAACAAAATGCCGTTGCCATGAAATGGCAACGGCAATGGCTCAAAGGAAATATGGAGTGCAGGGCCCTCGAGTTTATTTGGCACGTTTAATGAATTAGATTTGTTTGTCTTTCAGGCCTGTACACTGGCTCCAGCACCCCCCATCACAGCGCCTCAGTGGAGCTCCTCTCCCCTACCCCTAACCCCGCCCCCGCCTCCACCACTGACCTACCCTCCCGACAACACCGACTGGACCGGGACCTCGGCAGTCCTCATCACCTGTCCCCGCTGGCTACCATGGACGGTGCGAGAGACGGGTGAGTCCTCTGTGAATGTGTAACATGGATGTATTCAGCTGTGGAGATGTGTCATACTTAGGGTCACTGTTAAGGGAGGTAAAATCATAAATGTGCCAGAAGGGTGGGAAATATAAATATTAAATCTGGTAAAAGTGTACATTTCCCTGATTAATGAGGGGAAAATTCTACGAACAGTTACGTAAGGCTTTGTCATAGTCCTGTCACATGACCAAAACTTCTTTTGACTTGGCCTCTGCAGTAAACTCAGATGAGGTTTAGTCATATGATATCGCAGTTTGGTAAGGTCAAACTTTTCACACTGAAGTTACCAAAAACATTAAATGGATAAAGACGAGCAAGAGCAACATATTCACTGGGGAAAAGGGCCACTTTGTCTCAAGCAGAAATAATTGCAGATGATGCAGGGCTCAACAATAAGGACTGCCAACTACAAAACAACTACAAAAGAATTAAACATATAATCCAGTGTTGATGATGGAAGTATAAGGAGTGAGTCATCTCGCTTCCTTCTCATCTCTGAGAGCTGCACATGTGCAGTACCGAGCAGGCACCTGCAAGAAAATGGCAGCGGTTTATGGGTTGAAGCGCAAGCGAGCATTTCATTTATCCTGGAAGTAGTTGGGTGGATGTGGGCAAAATTCCCAATGATATATTCTACAGTTTGGTTCAAGTTTAAGAGCAATGTGGAAAAACTGTTTCATTTTTCAAAGGTACATTAAGTTTCCGAAAAAATGGAAATTAACTTTTTTCCTTGGTGTCCTGCAACCATCCTAGATTCTACTTTCAGAGTCTTAGCAACCATTCTTTTTTCATTCAGCATAATTAATATAGTTTGATAACTTACTTACTGTTTCAGTAAGTAACCACTGGTTTTTGGCCAAAATCAGTTTCCATTATTCTTTCGTTGTGGGTTGAGATACTGTTTTTTGTTTATTTATCACTCTTTGTTCAATAAATGCATCATTGCACTTAAGTGCAATTGTAGTCCTGTTTCTGATTGGTACGTGTTGGTGGAAATTTATATAATATCTCATAATAAATACATAATTATTATTTTAATTTCTAATGATAAGTTTCTCTACTGTCAAAGGATTATCTTAGTCACCGAGCCATCCACTACGCACTCCAGTGCAGTTGCTCTTCAACAGAGGAATGGGAATGACTTGGGTTGGCAGTACCACACTGACTTGGGTTGTTGAAAGCATTATTTGATAACTGCTAATAAATAAAACACTTGTATAGGGGCAAGAAAAATTGACTTTGGACAGCAAGATTTCTGACCCACTTGCCTGAATACGTGAGTATCCTCATAACTATACAAACACACACAGGTCGGTTGAACTTTCTTCCTAGATTAATCATGCTGATAGTATTATAATCCTCCCACTGATTTTGACCCACTGTGTTTCCATTGTTTTCCACCTATTTATCATCCTGAATCAAGGCAGAACCACAGGGCGAGTCCACTTAGATCATGTTAGTTTGAGTCTCTCAGTCCTGCTGACAAACCTATTTGGCTGTCTCACTGGAAACAAATTCAATTCCGCAACCCCTAAGACATCCCTCATGGAAAGAGGGGCCATGCTGGTCAGCACAGGGTCAACATGACACATCACTGGCTCTATTTCTGGCACTAAAATCAGTGTTCATAAGGTCCCCAATCTCCACTGGATACGACAGCGTCAGCGTGATGACCAAACGCTTTTGGCTGGACATGATTCACACTTTTAATGAGAGTAAACTGTCAAAGCAGTGTGATAGGATCATCGCTTGGTGTTTATGTTGTGATCTGTTTTATCCTCAAATTACAAGAATTAACAAATTCTCTCTGAAAACATTACCAAACTAGAAGAGTACACTCAGTTAGAGTGCAGATCTCCACCAGGCAACCTGAAAATATATCTGGATGTACAGTAACACCCTTGTCATCACCAACATTTTGATTAACTATAATTTAATTACATATTTTAATGGGTTACAATTACATTTATTTTGTAATTTAATTACAGGTAACTAGTTACTCTCCAGCACTGCTAGAATTAGATATTTGCGCGAAAGTTTGTCATAATCTGAATTCTTGAGTTTGGCCAAAAATGTGTGTGATTTCACCGTGACCTTTGACCTTTAACTGCCAAAATTTAATCAATTCGTCCTTGAGTCCAAGTGGACCACGTTTGAAGAAATTCTCTCAAGGCATTTTTGAGATATCATGTTCACAAGAACAGGATGTCCTGAAAGCATAATGCTTCTGGCCAATGGCTGTTGCCAGCGTGGAGGCATAAAAAGATGTTTTTCAAAAATTCTGAATCACAGCGGCCCTTAATCACACAGTCATGAACGTGCACAAAAAATTAGGCTGATCTGTCCAACAGTAAGCGAAACTAGCTGCAGACAAGCTCAGGTCAGTTGGTCATGTGCGCAAGCAAATGATCACATGTTCCCCTCCAGGCTTTTGACTGGCAGAGATAACAGCTCATGTTGTTCTAATCTGCTGGTATTCATGTTTTATAGACCGTCAAATGTGCTGCATTAGACCCTTGATTTGTTTAAGAATCACACATGAAATACAAACAATGAACTGCAGTAGATTATACCAGCTTGAAAGTTGATGCATCTGCCTGATAATTGTTTAAATAAGTACAACTGGGATTACTTTTAAAGAGAAAGCAATAAAACTGAACATAATTTAGGGTTATTTAGTAAGTGTGTCAGCATTGCTACATCTTTGGCAAAGAAGAAAATTAGTTTCTATTCAGTCCTGTTTTAAATTTCATGAAGTGATCAATTAACTGTAAAGAAAATAAACGAAATACTGTTCTGAAACACTTTTTTAGAAAGCTGGCTCTTAGCTTAGAGAGAATCACAGAGCGCATGGGAAACCTGCAGCTCATAGAAGTGCAGCTGTCTTGCTCAAGGACACTTCAGCAGAAATGGACAGTGCTATTCATGTATCTGTGTTGCTCTTCGTGTGTGCGTGAGGCTCAGCATGTTTCCTATTAGTGCCGATGATTTCCCCAGAGAGCCAGCAGAGCGGAGTTACACAGGCCCAGTGTCGTCAGGAGGCACAGTGTGTACTGTACTAAACAATGTGCCGAAAACCAGGGAGGTAGGGAAGGAAAACAGTCTTTTACAGTTTAATAACATTGAGAAAGAGTGGATGGAATCAGGCATCATAAACCCTGTGTAACAAAAGTGATCGTGTTACGTAAACATGCTTTCTTTTAACTCTGTGGTCTGCTCTTTGGGTGTCTCTGTGTGTATATACGCTTTTATGGGAGTATATACAGCATAGGCCTGTGACAGAATGAGGTTTGATGGCTTTCTTACTCTAAGAGCTGTGCATGCATTTGTGCTCATGTGTGTCTCTGTGTGTGGGAGTGTGTGTGAGTGAGTGAGAGGAGTTTACATATAGTAATCCAGGAAACACACATGATTGCGTGTGATTGGGGGTGTGAGGCACAGCAGACTTCCAGCACAAACAGTGCAACAGGCCGGCGCGGCAAAACCGCCCGCATGTAAACGTTCGAGCGCCGCTCAGAGACGTCAGGCCGGCCTGGAAGCATCTGGAAGGTGATGTGTTGTTTCAAGCCTTGAAAGCAGGAGGAGAACGCTGTTGAAATTACCTTGCGGTTTCAGTGCCTCTCTCTCGGCGGCATGCACAATTACCCGCGCGAGGAGCAGAATGGAAAGTGAAAAGGACCTGAGTAGGGGATGCTGTAACGGCGGTTGCACAGGCAGGGTGACATATTGGTTGTGAGATGTGGGCTTGTTCCTTTGGGTGCTTGATGAGGAACATCTGAACACATGTGTGGGTGTATGCGAGTGGTTAGGGGTGCTTTCACATGTAACTTAAGCGTCCATCGTGACATATAAGTAATCTCCCGTGTACATGTATATCTTTCCCACACTCTTAGAAATAAAGATGGCAACTAGAACTATAAAGGGTTCTTTAGCTGGTTTCCATATAAGAGAACACTTTTTGGTTTCTGGTCGAAATAAATAAAGGTTCCACTTGAAACCGTTTCAGACAGTTCTACGTAGAACTCAACACAAAGGGTTAGAACCATGTGTTTCACCCAGAGCCCTTATGAAAGGTCCTACGGAGAACCCTTCTATGGTGTACCATAGAGGGGGTTCTATCCAGAAGCTTTCCACCTTCTAAAGGTGCTAACAAGAACCCACCCAGGGGCTTCTACCAAGAAGCTTTTTATATTCCAAGGGTTTCATCTAGAATCCACTTGGAGGGTTCTACCAAGAATATATTTATATTTCAAGGTTTCATCGAGAACACACTCAGTGGGTTCTACTGAGAACTTTTTGATAGGCCGAGGGTTTCATCTAGAACCCTGCAAGGGGGTCTACCAAGAACCTTTTTATATTCGAATGATTTTAACTAGAATCCACCAAGTGGATTCTACCAAGAATATTTTTATACCCCAAGGGTTTTCTCTAGAACACACTCGGGGTTGTACGGAGAACCTTTTTATATTCCAACAGTTTCATCTAGAATCCACCCAGAAGGTTCTACCACGAAGCCTTTTATATTATGCTGCAAAAGTTCAAGAATTTCAACAATCCCTGAAGAACTCCTTCTTCCAAAAATGTTCTCAGAATGAAAAGGGTTCTGAATGGAACCCATAGGTATTGTCAAGGGTTCTTTGTAAGACTTCCCTCAAAAAAGTTTCCTCAGAATCAAATGGTTCTGGGTAGAACCGAGGCCCTTCAGGAAGAACCCTTATTTCTAAGTGTGTGAGTGCACCTTAAGCTCCTACATACTTGTGACGTGATGACAAAGTTGCATTAAAATTGCAGCAATTTCCACATTTACGGATTTCATCAAATCAAGATGTTTGACCTAAAAGCACTCATAAATGCTCGCACACACGCTCTCTCTCTCTCACACACACACACACACCCACTCTCTCTCTCACACACACACACACTGTAGTGCCCTATCTGTTCATCACATGGTATGGACGGAGGGTGGGGTGAGGAGTCAAAAAGCGGGTTGTGGCAGGGACCTACAGTGCAACCAGCCGGGCATGAAACGTCTACTCACATTTGCCTGAAGATGGAGCATTTGATTTACATGTTTAAAGCCTTGAGTATACAGGCTGCTGCCAAAGTCAATATCAGCGCCGCACTTGTTTTTCCCAAACGGTTTAGCAGGACATTAAACATTTTGACAAAATTATCAAACTAACCTGCCTCTAGTGTGGCAGCCTCTGACCTCATAGCTAAATGTGTTTACTCTGGCTCAAATGGGCCATTTAGACTCCTTTTACTTTGTAAATACCAGTGTCATTTTTCTGAAGCTAATATTAAAATATGCCAGTTAAAATACATTTGGCGATCGGCGTGGCACGAGTGCATGTGTGTGAGCGAGTCTGTGTGCAGGGCCTCTCTCATAGAGATGGCTGTTGCACCATGGCGGCCTGTGCTCACAGAGAGATGGGTGGTAAATGTTGTCATTCACTGCTTCAGCCATATGTGGTTATATAATTGCGGAGGGAAGACTCCACCGCCTTTTACCTGCGTATTGATATTAGAGCCCCTCTGTAAATATTAGTCTGAGGTGGTTTGATACCTCAGCAGTGATTGACACAGGCTAATTGAATTAGAGTGGCGGCAGAGACAGCATAGAGCTACATTAAGAGTTCCTGTTCTGAAGGGGGGCGGGGGTGTTCACGGCTCGTAACTCGACACTGCCTGTCTTCCAGCCATTATCATTCTACAATGATCCAGAAAATGAGTGTCAATCTCACAACCCAAACAAAAACATTTTTGAGGTAGTTGCTCATGGCAGCATGTGGTCAGTCACTCATTTTGTGGTGCTCGGTTTGAAATGCGCAGTCTTAAATTAGCCCGTCTACACAAACGGTTAACTCACAGAAAAGATTCAGATGATTTACTGTCAATATTCCTCTAAGACTTATGGTGATTAAGGACGGATCCTTTGTGTTTAGAGCAGTTATCTTTCTGAGAGCTTTTAGGGCCCCAAAAATATCCCAAGCCCTGGCTGTGCTCTTCACACTGGGGCCTGCGGGGCTGGCTTAGCGTTAGCTTAGCTTTAGCCAGGATGCTGTAGTCTGTCTCTCAAGCACAGCTTTAGCTTGCTAACCAGAACCAGAAGTGTTCCCACCAGTCTGCGCCAAAGAAGCCCCTGTCATCCATCAGAGGAGCTTAATGGTCGGCTACAAAGGGGGGAGATAAGAGGGGAGGCAGAGGGTGTTTTTGGAGAACGTAGGGTGTGTGGAGGACATGATCTGATCCCCGCTCCCTAGTGGGACAGTTCGCTACAGGTGAAGGAAGACGGACGAGGAGCAGAGCAGGACTGCTCATGAATCTTCTTTCCATCCCATCACGCCTCAGTACAAAGAGCCAAGACTCCAAGGGCAGCTTCTCTTCAACACAACAAGACTGTATCAGCTTGTAGAAATGTTTCTGAATGATAGCTGCAGTTGATGTACATGCACACACACCTGATACAATACAAGTCACAAGTCATTTTGTCTGGACTTGACTGGGCTTCAGGGTCCAGTCCAGGAGACCCTTTTCATCTTTTTGCCAGTGTGCATGTACATAAGTGAGTGAGTGAGTGACCAATGAACCTGAAGCTTGTTCGCTGTTAATCTCGCATACTACTGGACTGATCCGCCTAATTTTTATTTTAGCACATTCATGACTGAATGCTGAAGGACCCTGTGATTCACATTTTATGAAAAACCTTGAAAAAACTTTTTTTTTATGGCTCCATTTTTTTATGGCTCCATGCCAGAGACAGCCACAGCCACAGGCTGATGACATGTTTTCAAGTCATCATATTCTTGATGAGCATCATGAGCATCAATACAACACACAACACTAGACAATACAACACTGAAAAAAACCTGGTGAAAGAGACTGGTGTTGGGGGCAGTAAAGACATAAATTGTTATTAACAGTTCAGTTACTTTTTGGCATCATATTTCATCAAAATTATAATTTTTTCCCAGTTCTTATGGAAGATATTGCCTTTAATATATATCTATTTTAATAGATATATACCTATATAATATATACTTATATTAATAATATCCCAAACAATCTCAAACCATTGTTTGCTCCCTAGAGGCTCAGTGTTACACCAGTTACTGGTTATAGCTTTTTTTGCTCATTACAAGTGGAATTTTTGCCAGATATGTCTCTTTTTTTGTTCAGTCTTCTCAATGTTTCCTAGATACATCACAGCACAATTGTTTGGAGCAACATATTCCATAATGTCTTGTTAATATCTTGCTAGTTGTATTTACATTATTCCAGTAAGGCTTTAGTTTAGTGGGTATGGTCCAGGTTGCCACGGAGCCTCTGACAAGGTTGCTGTGTCTATAGCTGTCCGCTTTTGATCTGAGATGTTATGACAAACCTAGGAAGATTCTTCCAACCAAACTCTTTTCATATCCATGAGTCGGCAGTAGTACACTGTGTCATACATATTTTATACTATTCTTCATCTGTTGTTGTAGCATTTCAACATAAGATCAGTTTAGTCATGAACTTCGATGCTGAAACAAATCTGCTTTTCCCACAATGACATCAGCTTCCCCATATTACTCAGAAAACTTCACTGAGCCACTCAAGCTGAAGTCACAGAGCTGTGTTCTCAGTGAGCACAGAGTGAGGTCTCATTAACCGTCTAGCTCATCACTTTAAAAATGGAACAGCATCCCCTCCTGACACCATCTTCATGCCGTAGAGGTTGCATCAATCTGCTATGGTAGACAGCATGCAGGGGTACTTTACACATCTGTCCACACTCTCCCTAACCTCTCAACCTTCTTAATATTTATGAAATTTAGTCCATCAAACAATCTGACAGCCTCACCTTAAAATCCCCTGCAACTCTACCTTCAGGAATCAACAGGTCAGTGGTCAAGTCACTCTCTCATTGGGGTGGGACAGGAGTGGGTGGGCTGGCTGGAAAAAGCAGAGTATTGCAGGATGGTCAGTGAAGATGAATATCAGCGCAGAGATTAATGTGGCATATGAAAGATTCCCCTCATACCTGGAGCCTGAGTTGCTTGCAACCTAGAGACTGTAGAGAGAGCGGGGCTGGGGGCAGCTGGCAGTGATTAGCTTATGATTCACTTTAGCTGCACATAGAGGCAGCTTGTAAAAATATGAACAGTATAACTGTTTCCTGAGTTTGTGCTGACAGCAGCTCCTGGGGGAATGCTGCTCTCTGCAGGAACACATGGCCACGCACTGGGCCCGTGCCAACACATGGATTAGCCACGCTCGCTAACAGCTAGCTTCTCCAGAGCTGGACTAACACAAGGTGCCACACAGGCTTCCTCAATTTTGTGAAAGGTACATGTGGAGGTCAAGAGCAGTCCTTATACGGTTAAGCGCTTAAATTTGATACCTAAATGAACATGTTGATGAGTAGTGGGCACTCAGAGTGAAAACCTTCAATGTAGAGAAATTCTTCAACCAGCTGTTATTGCAAAAGGCATCAGCCAGAATCTCAAAGTTGTATTGATTGCTAATCTGGCAAAACATGAAACTTGGAAAGTCCCTCTTTTTGTTTGTTTTAGAGTTATTAGTAATGACACAGGAAGTATTTAGATCTTTGACATACCAGCAATATCACACTGCAAAAATACCCCATAAGAAAAGTCCTGTTTTCATACGTGTACTTAAATATTAAAAATTATTAGCAGCAAATGTGGCCCCTCTCCTTGTTATGTTACATTATTGCTGGTGGAAGTGGAGATAATTTTACTACTTTTTTTTTATAATGTTGGTATAATGTTGGTACTTTCATCTTAAAAGGTACTATACAGTATGAATTAATTTTAGCTTAAAACATTCAAAAAAATTAAAATAAATTTTAAAAAACTAAATTTCTCAACAGAATATGAAGAGACTACAGTTATGACGTTACAGCAAAGGCGTCTATGTGTTGTATTTCAGATATTTACTGAAGGTAGCATGCTAACCAGCTAGCCCAGCCTGTCTTGTCCTATAATACCACTATGTATCTTAAAAGGCTAAAGGGAGTCACTGTAGTGTCCAGTCTACCCTCAGTCTAAGCTGGTCTCTGGCACCCTGAAGCTGACTTTGCCTCGAGAAGTGGGCACTGACTGATGCCCAACCTCCTTCTCGCTCCAGGAAAATCAAGTTTTTAAAATGTGAACATCTACCAGCCACTGACATAATAAATGTTCAAATTTACCAGCCACTCAATAGTCCTGCTTCACGTCTTTCCTGTCCTCGCCTGAACCCACCATGTCAACTTCGTCCCCCGGAGTCAGAGCGGCTGTAAATCGCCCCTGTAGTGTATACCTTGTCATCACACTGGCTTCTGCTGGTCTCAGGCTCCCGGTCTGACCATGTTCCCTGGGGGGCTACTGAACTTGATTCCATTGCCCACTCGCCCAAATCCAGTTCTGGTGCCTATTCTGGTGCCACTCCACACCAGTCTTTCCTGCCTGAGTCCCACTTACCCTGGTCCAGAAACTTCTTCTTGCAGGCATTCCCACAGCTCCTGTTCTAGCGGTGTAAACACCAGTTCTTTCCTGTTGATCCAGACCACTAGCTGCACAGCTAACTGAGCTAACTAGCTAATGGCAGCTACAGTTAGCAGCAGTTTTTCTGGTGTTATGTAAGTATGAATTCAGCAGGTGGCCAATTCCTACATATTGCACCTTTAGGGATGCATCATATATGGAGTAAAAAGTGTTTCCCTTGGAAATGTAGTGGAATAGATAAAGTTTAAATAAAACGGAATCAAGAAAATCAATCAAACCAAGTACAGTATCTCAAAACTCTGCTGCACAGCAGTTGAATAAATGCACTTACTTTCCACCACTGCTTGATTGTATAATGGAAATCCCAGATTCAGATGACCACTGAAATAAAATCATATTTTAAATTTCATGGGATCCATTCATACGTTTATGAGACCACCAAACAGAAAGAAGACATACAGGAGCAAAAATATGACCTCTCTAATAGAGGCAATAAAAAGAATACACCACAGCATTTTATGATGAAGACAGAAACACTGGGAACCTGAGACTCCATGTCCCACACCTAAACATGATGTAAAATAATTCAGCATTGGCAAGAGCGTCTTCACAGCTTCGTTTACCATCTCTCTTCATCAGCCAGTCTCTGCCAAATGCTGTGCACAAAGCCACTGCCAGCTACTGAGTGCTGGGTGGGACGTCCCCCACACATGGAGACGTAGGTCATATCGTAGGCTCCAGCCAGGCCAGCAGTGAGCAGTCATCTGAGGGCTCTGCTGCCTCCAGCAACACTCTGTCATCACATTCATATAGCGCTTAGTGCAAACCATATGCTTCCACACAGCACAGCGGCA
The DNA here is from genome assembly GCA_027495735.1 of Lutjanus campechanus. Classification (NCBI taxonomy): domain Eukaryota; kingdom Metazoa; phylum Chordata; class Actinopteri; order Lutjaniformes; family Lutjanidae; genus Lutjanus; species Lutjanus campechanus. The sequence goes on from JAJHUR010084978.1 coordinate 11,937, forward strand.
CATAGTAACACAGCAGCAGTTTATGTGTTGGCATTCCTGATACGCAGTCATGAGAGGGTAGTAAGTAGCTGTTGAATAAAGGCGTTTTTAGAGGCAGGTCTGTTGGCTATCAGTCTGGATTTGGACCAGATTGCTATTACATTAAGTTAATGTCAAGTGTACAACATTAAGTCGTTAAATCAGCGATCATTTGGAGTTTCTTATTAACTTTCACATTTAACATTTAAGTGTCTGAATAAATACCAGACTTGGTTCGTACTGCTCCTGGGTAAATTTATGAAACTGATCTTATGAAGGCAGAACAAGACTCACATTAAATATCTCTCACTCAGTATAAAGACTGGAAACAGTGGGAAACCGCTACCCTGGCTCTGTCTGAAGGTAACAAAATACACCTCTGCAGCTCACCAATCAACACATTATATCTTGTTTAATATACAGCTATTTGTATTTTTGATTGGATTAAATAAATAGCATTCTGAATAAAGCTGTAATATGCTGTTTGACCATACTCGATGCAAAATCTTCCACCTCTCTTTGCTGCCTCGTATCACTCTGCTATGCCCCTCTCATCAAACCCACAAGTTCGACAGCAGAAGGAATCGAAACCTCATGCCTGGTAGGACCTTCATAGCACTCTCCACGGCGTGAGTCCCTCTCATCATGACTCATCTTCTCAAAGATGCCCCAGGCTTCAGAGGCAGCTGCAACACCGTCTAACAGCAGGATGAGATGATCGTCCAGACACCCTTTTCGACTGCCTCAGCACACATAAATAGTGGAGGGGGGCGCTGTCCTATTGGGCAGGCTATCACACCATATTAATGTATGAGTGTTTTCATTTCCATTACTTCAATGATTAGAGAGGCTGCTTTCAGTTTTGTTACCATGTGTGCTGTAGCATCACTGCAGCAAATATCATGGGGCACTTAAGCAGCAAAACAAAAAAATGTAGTAATGTGACAGGACTGTGGAAACTCTTCAGAGGAAAAATAATTAAACAATAAAAGAAGTCGCACTGCTGTGCTTTGTACGTAAATGCGCATATGGCATCTCTCTTACTGGGAAGTCGGACACTTTTTCCCACCCACAACCCATCGATTATTAGTCAGAAGATTTTATGAATCAGCCCACCTGATCTGTGGGTTCACTGCAGTACCAGCGGTTGTAACTCCAGTACATTGTCGTAGACAATGGAGTTATTGGAAATTTATCACAAGGTTTAGGATTTTCTGTAGGATTTCCTGGCATTGAATGAGGCTTTAGCAATTTGAAGGGATATGCATGCACATCTGCATTTGTAGCCAATAGGAATGCCCTCTCTCTGAAATGACCTGTGATTGGCCAAAGTCTCCCATCATGGGCTAGATTTTCTATAACCTGAAAACAGAGCAAAGAAAGGTGCAGAAGTCTATTTTTCCTCTCATATCACTTGAATTACAATATGTTGAAAGGTTATTAATGAATATTTGCTCAGTGACACCAAAAGAAAAAAACTGCATACCCCAGCTTTAATGAGCTTTAGAGGGGTCAGAGCCAGCCCTGCTGTTTCTTTTTCCAGTCTTTGCGCTAAGCTAGGTTTAGCAAGAAATCAATTAAGAGTCCTTCTATAACTATTCCTTTATAGTGATACAATTCAGGCTGTTCCATGTTAACAGAACTGTTATTCTGTGCCGACCCGGTGAGATTGCAGTTGTGACTTTTATGTGAAATTGACTCAGCTGCGACCTGAGACAGACATGTAAACTCCACATTCATGTGACCCGACGCATGACTGAAAGAGGTTTTACTTTTCTGAAAATGTTTCTACAACTTTGATGATTCTGAGGCGGAATTCCCCATAAAATGCATGATGTAAGTCTCCAAATATTTAGAAATCCCTTGATGTGCTCACTTCACAGCAAAGACGAAATTAAAAATAAATAACAACCACCATGATAATAACAGCATACTTTTCACGTTAGATGATATGATGTTATACAGAAACTTGGTTTCAGATCCTGCTGACAGCTTCTGCACAAACTCACTGAAACATTTCTGCAGAGCGTTCACTTAATTTCTGCAAGTTTTGGAGGGTGAACCAGTTCAAGTGTGACACTAAATGGTGGAATTACCATCAGCTGGTGTGATTGTAACATTTCAACATTTGCTTTGACTTCTTTGATCTCCAGATTGTAGTTTTCCCAGCTCACAGTGTGACTCTTAGATGCTGAGACTGAAAGAAAAACTGGGCAGTACACTCCAAGAGTTTCAGATAATTACGATTTGAGATTGCTGTATCAGACCTTTTATTTAAATGATCAATATCCACAATATCCATTGTTCCTCAGGCTGAGACTCCACAGAGTCACAAACATGTCGTCCTAATATTTCTTTTTCTCAAAAGTCATGAATGTAAACACTATTGTGCTTTCTTCTCTCTAGGCCACAAAGCCTGGGGTTACTGCAGTGGTGGGCAGTATGTGTGTGTGTGCGCGCGGATGGAGGGGGCAGGGGGCTTGGTTTCACTTGAATGCACACTCTGGTGTTTGTTGACTTAAGATCATAATATGTGGTAGGAGGACGATTACGTGTGGGGAGCCCAAGTTTCCACACGCCTGGAATGTTTCTTCTTCTGTGTGTTTAGCATCACTAACTGCTCCGCTGGGTTTGTCGGATCATGTGGTTAGCGGGCCGGCATGTAGCTCCGGCTTTGATTGGGATGTCACAATGCATGAAGCATTTTATTGAGAAATTATTGAGACTGTCTAGAGGGGGATGAATAAATAGATTGAGAAGTTTATCTGTATATTGAGAGGTTTACTTTAAAAATGTATTCCGATACATTTTCTACTTGTTAAAAAATAATGTCATTTGATTACTTTATTTTTTTGATCACATTATTTTTGAATGACCTCATTATCTATTCTAATGTGATGAAATTGTTTAGCCTAATATAATGCTTTATGTTCATTGTTTGGTTGATTAACTTCCAAATCAGGTTCAATATCTGCACGTCTGACTACAACCCCTCTTAGATATTGATATGCTGTTCAGTGTCTGAATGTCTGGCTATGAGATTTGTTTGGATGAAATATATTTAATTTGTGATTAAGCAAATAATATGTCTGCAACAATTGGGTGGATTATTAAAATTTGTTGTTGTCAATTGTTAAAATTCTCTGATTCTAGTGTCTTAAATGTGAATATTTCCTGGTTTCTTCAATCATCTATGACCGTAAACTGAATATCTATAACATTTGAGGGCGTCACCTTGGCTAATGGTTTATTTTAAAAAATTGAGAATAAAAATGAAAGAATAAAAAATTACAACAATAAAACAAAAAAACCTAAATGAATAAATTAAAGCCAGTAAAATGAAGTAAAAGAAACACCAGGGATTAAAAATAATGGGAAAAAAACAATGGTTAAAACTTAAAAACTAAGGCTGTAACATTACTCCAAATTAAAAATTAAAAGCCAGATTAAAATGATAAATCTTTAATTTCCTTTTAAAAATACAGAGAGAGGCAGTGAGTTCCACAGTTTAGGGACATAAAAACAGTAGGTATGTTAAAAAAAAAAAAAAAAAAATAGCTGATTTGTAATCTGATTTGTAATGGACTACAGTTACCCTTTTATGGTATCCTTATTACTTAACTCTTTTACATGTAATCCATTACTCTTCAACCCTGTATTTGACCCACCTTGTCTGTGTTTCTTCCAGTGTGTCGGGTCCCCTCCTGTCCCCGGGGATGAAGGGAACAGGGACGCCTCCTCCTCCTCTGGAGAAACAGCACATCCACCACAAGCCCTACTCCCACTACCACCACCATCAGTCTGCCAACGACGGTAAGACTGACCCAAAGTCATCTGGCTGCAACTTGTTTCAGGAAATCTGTTTTGACTTGAATTTGAAAATGTTCATTGGCGTTTCAATTTAATATCCTGAATTTCATCCTGATGCAGGTGATTCAGGAACATGTAGCCTGAGTATTACTTTTATATAACTTCATATGAGGGAATTAACAGTATCAGATCACTTCAGTACACATAAGAACACCCCTGTGTCCTTGTTCAAATGCTTACTGTGGCAGGAGACCCACATGAAAGGCCTCAAAGAGAGGAAGTTGTCTCTGAGAGCAGCGATACTACCCTGTGGCTCCGTCAGAGCGTTTTTAGGACAGAAAGAGATTAGAGTCGTAGAGACGGAGTGGGGAAAACCACATGCCGGAAGCCTTTTCCCTGCACTGAATTAGCCAACAAAATGCTGGCTCATGTATTCAGCTGTCTCTCAGCACCCTAACATGGCAGGCTCAGCTGTCACTCCCGAGCCTTTTTCCTAATGCCTTAAACACTGTTTTCCCTGTAAAGATCTACACATGGACGTCTCTCTAACCACGCTGTGGTCAGGGAGTTGCGTAAAAGCGCTCCAGGAAAGGCTGCTTTCCCATTATCGTGACTCCTGCGGTCGATCCCGAGTACAAACTGAGACGATGGGGACAAATGTTACATACTATGGGGGCTGGCACAGTTAGCGCAAGCACAAATATAGCATTGTCATAATTTGAGATCCACATCAGGTTTCAGCCGGATGGAGCGGACGCTCACTGACCTTGGAAACAATCACCCATAGTCGCTGGTGGCAGTCGCTCAAGTCTGGTTCTATTTTTCTCCTCTCTTTCTCCTCCCCGCTCCTCTACATCCTCCCTCGTTTCTTAGAATACCAAGGCAGCTTTCAGAGCTGCTTCCATTTCGGAGACTCCTACAGGATGGAGCAGACGGTCGGTGGCGTCCACGTCCCAGGAGATTCTCACGCCTACACCTCCCATCAGCACAATGGCTTCCACATGTCGACTAGCAACAATGGCACTGCAGGTGAGGACATTTTTCCTTGAGCCTATAGAGTGCTGCAGGGATGATGGATTTTTGTAGGCCGACCTGGAAGTTAGCACCACTCTGGTTGCCGCCACAAAAAGCCAATCAGATGTTTAGATTGGATTTTGCATTAGTACGAAGAATAAGCACCATGACAAACGAAGGTTTATATGTTGTGTTCAGCAAGATAATCTTCACAAACACAACTTTTATGATTTTTCAAGCATAAATCCACTCAACAGAAGTCAATAGATAACGTTAGGCCAGTGGGTTTCAAACTTTTTGTGCTCAAGGCACACCAGACGGCAAGCGAAAATCTGAAGACACACCTGGCCTGCGTGTAGCCTCGACAAAATGTAGCAAAGCGTTTATTGAAACAGAAATGGTGGTGCATTGAACACCCTGTTGTGTTCACAAGCGCAGTGCACTGCCTATTTAATATGGTGGTGTTTACAAACACGTCGCTGTTGATTGGGTAACACCTCTGACACACCCACCAAGTGAGAGAAAATGTACCTCAAAGCCTCATTTCTGTGTAAAATGGTCTCTGTAACACATTGTGACTCTTACAACTCTGTAAATGTTTATTTTTATAAATGCCAAATAAAATTTGACAAACAACACATAAATTATTTATTAAGAAAATAATTCAATAACTCATTTGAAACTCAACACTCACATTTAAACCAGACAGGTCATAAAATTTAAAATTACGTAATGGAACTGGAAAAATAAAAAGTCATTTGTAATTTTTTTTTAATAGTTGTATATTGCAGTAGTAATGTATGGTTGTAACTCGCGGTTGAGAATCTCTTAAGCTCGTGTTGACCACAGACCTTATTTCAGGCAACTAACCAAAAACCCATTTTAAAAAACCCACTGACTTCGACGTGAGACAGGAGTGCTAATATGCTAACTCATTTTCAGCTTTTAGGACTCCTTCCTGCAGCACTCTATAATGACAGGGTTGAGAAAGATCATAAAAGATCGCCTGATTGATTTAATCAAAATATTAAACAATCTGCACTTCATCTTGTCTGTTCAGGCTTCAGCTTGACCCAGGAGCTGCAAGGTGGCGTGGGGTGCCAGTTCTCTTCCAGCCCAGAGGAGAGCATCTTCTTCCAGGTGGGCAACTTCGACCGCAGCCTGAGCCACATGTCCTCCGTCTACACAGAGACATAGAGCAACACTGGAGCAGGGCGCGCTTCACCACCCCACCCACACTACTGCTCTGCAGGCCGACTCCTTCCACAGCCATCTTATCACACCTGGATCACCTCCTGTCCACTTCCTGCTTGCTTCTTTTTTCAGACAAGATATGAGTCACATAGAAAATCATAATAATTTCTAAGCATATTCTGACCCACTTAGCTGCCAGATGGATGAGAAACAACCAAATGAAACAGCCATAAAAAAGTCTGGAAGTCAGTTTAGTATTCCACAATGTGATTAACTACTTACCTGACACTATTTAAATGGTCATGATGCAAATGACACAAGTAGGTAAGAACAGTGGTTCCCAATCTTTTTCAGCCTGTGGCCCCTAAAAAGCAAACTATGCGTCATTTTCCTAAAAGAAAAATCAATGCATAGTCTCATATGAACATATAATCCCTCTAGATCATTACTTATGACACTCTTAATGTGTGCTGGGGTCTGTATCCGCACAGACGCTGCTCTCTGCCTGTACTTTCTTATTTTCTCATATTTTGCTGTGTTCAGGATGTTTCTGGGCTTCAGCTGCAGAAAGAGATACACACACACACACACACAGGCAGAGCAGACTGAGGATTGCTGTGGCTGTGTTCACACAAAATCTGTGCGAAGATGCAGGCCTGTGTATTTGAATGTGAAACCAGTGAAACCAGCCAGGGAGGAGAGGCTAACTTTGAATGGTGTATACTCTACCTTTTAAAGGGGACTCCATCTGCACTTTTCTGGTTTTTCAAAAACATATGTGCTTCATCCAAAATCGATTGTTCAGATTTAAGTACATAATACAGAAGACTTACCAAAGAGTAATGGACCCGCCCTTTACAAGGTCGTTTCGTCATTCATTTGTTGCATATGTTTTCCAATCGTGGACATTTTCATGGCCAAATTATCCAGTTATTCATATGAAAATAAACAAAGATTTGAAAAAATCAAAATAATTTGAGGTATTTTCTGCTTAAAAGGTTACTTTTACAAATGCAGGTCAGTGAAGAGTAATGTACTGCTCAGCCTGTAACAACAGTTGTGTAATGCCTTCGGTGGAAGTGAAGAGAGCTTTTTATTCTGAGACGCATTGATGTCATAGTGATGTCACTAAGGTTACCTCGGATTGAGCTCAAGACTTTTTAAAAGAAAACCTGAGTCACGAACTTGGAGGTGAAGTGGAGTTTGGAACATATGGGCTTTTACCAGGCAGGGAGGGTCTAATAAAGGACATCACTGGGGAAGCGTAGGATCCAGTGTTTTTGATGCTGACCCACATTAGAAACTAATGCTATGTTCACACAGAAAGTGAGGAGAATTTTAGCCTTGTGTTACTCAAGTTTGAAGGCATTATTATTTGTGTTTATTTGCCTCAAACAGCCAGAATACATTTGTCCCCTCTCTTCCCTGTACACTCATGAAGTAAAGTACGTTTCCCGTCTCTCAAGAGACTAGTTATAGGACATTATAACACCTGACAGTGGAGATCGCACCTCCGTGGCTTGCTGAAGCAGACACATTGAAAAGCTAGTGGAGATAAATCCACATTTTTATCCCATAAGTTTAAAAAATACAGAGTACCCCAATGCTCAGCAGCTGTCTGTCAGTGAGCAGCGACTCTGTCTCTCTACTCTGCCTGATGCTCCCCACACAATACTGCGCAAATCCCTGCGATACATATGATTTTTTTGTGTGAATGACAAGAATTTTGTGTACGAATAGATGCAAATTGGTGTAATTCTTGGCTTTGTATGTAAATGCCTTGTGTGAGCACATAAAAGCCAAGAAATCTCCACCTCTGCTGCATTGATTTTGATGATTCCATTTTTAATCAGACCCAGGAAAGTCCAACTTAAACCAACTTAATAGAAGTGCAATGTTAAATCACTGGGAGATCCCTTTAAATGCCTTGTGACCCTTCAGATTTATTTTGTGACTCTGCACAGGGGCCACGACCCACATGTTGGGAACCACTGGGCTAGATGGGCTTTCCCTTCTGATTTTTTTACTCGTTTTAAATGAAGGAATGACATGAGTCAAATACATTACAATGAAGTCTCCTTTTTTATTATTAATGTAAAAGAAAGCTGAGGAATAATGATTTTGTAAAACACGTGTCTTTCAGCCGTTTAAAGATCCACATACTTCATTTCTTAGGTTCAAAGGGACACTTACTGGCCAAGAACTCATCATGTACAAGGAATCTGACTTACACTGGTGCTAAGACACTCACAGTACAATCTGTTTGAGCTTACACATGCCATTTTTTTCAGTCATAATATAAAAACTTCAAACACTACAAAACTCTGAATGGAAATTAAATGTCCTCTCCCTCCTCTTCATGTTTTTTTTCTCTCTAATCTACATCTTTCAATCTATTTTAGACTGAAGTGTAGAAAAGAATATATAATTTTGCTGTGTTTGTTTTAACAGTGGAAAAAAGTTTGCATTTCTGTATTTTGTTGTTAAGTGTTTTGTTGTTGTTGTTGTTGTTGTTGTTCTCTTTGGATTTATCTCTGGCCGAAGGTATGAACTCATTAATTCTGCACTAATGCAGAAAAACCAACCTACTTTATTATAATTATTATTATATGTATAAAATGTACAGTTTGTTTACAGCAATCATTTGAATGTTTGTCATTTCTCAATTTAAGAAATAAATAACTGAATGACCACAATGTCTCTTTTTCTATATAAAATACAAAAAAGCATTAAGTACTCAAATTGTTCACAATTGTTGTATAAAACTAAAATATTCATGTTTGTGTTTTTAACTGACACTGGTGATGACCACCATGAGAAAAACCTCCAGTCTGTGGGTACGTGGTTCCCCCTAGTGGACACTGGTGAGTACTGCAGATGTAGGAGACTTGGGCGTCTTATTTCTGCTTCTTCTTGTTGAGGTAGCTCTGATAATAGAAGTTACTGAAGAGGATGATGAGGGTGACACAGTAACCAAACACCAACATGTTCATGGAGTCAGGGAAGTCGCACTCTGTGAACAGGTTGTAGCCCGTGTGCAGGAGGAACAGCACGAACTGCACCTGGGGAAACAGTCAGGAGGAGTTCAGACTTCACAAACATATTGTACGTACATTTACAGATCTTTCCATTCAGAGCAGGAGGCGCTTACCAGCTGCAGAGATGTCAAGTATTTCTTCCACCAGAGGTACTTCTGCATGTGAGGTCCGATGGCAGCCAGGCCGTAGTAAGAATACATCACAATGTGAACGAAGGTATTGACCAGGCCGATGAAGAACGCTGCAGGATGTGACACAAACAGGAACAGGAGCACCAAAACAATCAGAGCAGCAATAAAAAATAGAGAAATGATCATTCAAGTAATGATAGTGAGTGAATTAAATAGTTTCAAGTTAATGCTATATATATATATATATATATAATATTTTGATCACTTTACCTTGTCGTCAGACAGCCAACTATCGCTCTCTCTGGCTAAACCAGACTACTTTGGTGAAATCAGTAATTTGACCTCACAGAGCACGAGAGTTGCTGGTCTACCATTACCTCGATCTGTTCATTTGTTTGTGTTACTGTATGACTTCTGTGCTTTAAAAGGTTAGTTGGAATTCACCAAAGTCATACAATAACACAAATAAACTAACAGATCAAGGCAGCGGTAGACCAACAACTAAAGTATTCTACGAGGCAAAATAACAGATATCGCCTATGGATTACGGTTGTTTGGAGAGAGTGATATAAGACTCCTTCCCATTGGAAAAGGCTTTCTGATAGCAAGGTAAAGTGGTGATAATTCTAAATTTAGTGTACCCATAACATAATTTTGTTCTTTTTGGCAGCTGAAATCTTTTTGCTGCTGACTGTGTCCACAGCAGTGGATAGCTTAGTTTCCTCCACCAGTACTCCTGCTGTGTCTCCACCCTGGGGACGCCATCTACTGCAGGTACCACTATGTACCTCATACGACCCCATTTCAAAAAATCAAAATCTATGCAATGGACCAGAGAGCATTTGACCACTAAGACAGTGGAGAATTTAAGTTAATGACTTAAAGGAATGGCAGAGAAATGACTTTGTTGTTGGCGTGAAACATTTTCTGATCAGTGCCTTAGTTTTGTTTTTTTTGGTCTATTTTTACAACCAACATATGTTTTAAATTGAGCTGTTTTCTTTGATCTGTTTTTCTTTTATTGTTTCAATTAGCATGGAAGTGTTTAGATTATTTTTTGACTTAAATATATTATCATACCATCACACAATGAACACACGTCTCACTCACTCCGTCTTGAGCTCCTTTGGGACAAAATTAAACACCTGGCTTTTTCATGGAGTCCACAAATCCTGTAATTTCAAGGTTTCATTCTATAGCTAATGTTATTCTATGGTTTTGTTATACAAAGACCAAAACCAACAATGTATTAATCCGTCTCCCAACAAAAACCCCAAAGTAATACATTTAAAAAATGGGCACTGAAGTGTAGTTTAGAAACTGTTACTCAAACAAGGGTAGATTGTGCAATTGCTGGGGACTATTTTCTGCCGTAAATTAATGCACATGTGTTGCTTTAAAGAAAATTTACAGCAGAAGTCCATGACAATGTGGGAATGATTCAAAATAAACCACAATGTCTGTGTAGAAACACGTCTCCCAGTGCATAAGTGTTTTATTATGAGTTTTTAATGACTGACTGAGTGAATGGCTCAGGGGAATAAACTATAACACAGACAAACGCTCGTTAGTGGATCAATTTATCGTTCGGTTTTGGTCTTTTCATGGGATTTGTTCACAATAAGAAAAATATATCATCCATCTGAAGCTCATGCTTCCATCTATGTTTTTTTTAATACATATTAGTATCATTCAGGGTCAGGTGGTATAAGGGGTAACATATAATTGGAATTAAGTAATCAGATTTACATGAGAAAATAATTGACACTTACACTGTCCGCCAGCCACATACTTGATTCCCGACCACCAGTTGAAGATCATGGTGGCGTGGTGGTAAACATGAAGGAAAGTGATTTGATTGTTCTTCTTCCTCAGGATGAAGAAGAACTGCTCGTAGAGAGGAGAAGCAGAAGGGAAAGTTACACTTTTAACTCTGCGGATAGTGAATTTCACTGCAAATGTTCTAACAAACAGTCACCGTGTCGCTGAGCTCTATGATCTTGGAGAAGAAGAACCACCAGCAGACTCTGGCCATCTGGAGGAGAACAGAAACAATGGAGGAAGATCAACTAACTGTATGTTTTATATTTCAAATTGCACTGTGAGCTGTCTGGTAGGATTATTATATTCTGACTGATGTTCCAGATGTAACTTGTGAGAGACCAAACACATAAAAGCAACTGAATGGATTAAGTGAGACTTTGTTACCCTCATTGCCAGTGGGCTGGTGCTGTAATCAACAGGCTGACAGAGGAGGCTGTAGTTTGCGAGCCACGCTGACACCAGGAACTGGTAAGTAAACATTCATACAATTACTTAATGAAATGACACACCATCAAAATAACCAACAATGTAATGAAACAGAAAGAGGAAGCAGCAGCAAGAACAAAACCGGAAGTATTCAAACCTGTTAAACTGAATATGTCCATATTTGATTTGGTTTCCCTGTTAAAAAAGCAGCACACACACACCTCATAGCACATGTAGGCTGACAGCCCGACCATGGCGAAGTTGTAAACAATGAGCACGACTTTGAGGTCAACCGGTTGTCTGTGTTTCATCAGACGGGGGCCGACCCAGACCACACAGAGGTAGACCAGGAAGATGAGTGCCACCGGGACGGGGGAGTAGACCAGCAGCCACGGATCCGTCCTCTTGTCTGGAACATATCAGAAATCTGTGTTAGTGACTTTTAAGAATCATTTACAAATGAATTAATTTATTACAGAACACATCTCTGGCTTGAATTACAAGTTGAAGAGCTGCCTTGATTTCCCCAAACCTCCATCACTGATTAAATACAACCTTTGTTCTAGTCTGCACAAGCAATTCCAGGTTTTTACAGTTTGCTGAATGTGAACCCTGTCCTCATTCAAAAAGCTACAATATTAACTAGAAGAGGTCACTCAGTAGAGCTCAGTTTCCCTCCAAGCAACAGATGGTGAAGCACCTGCTTGCAGTGCCACAACTACCAGATGCAACCTGCAGAGATGTAAAAAGTTCTTCTAACATTAACATGACCCCCACATAAGTTGACTTGACTTAATCACTTCCAGTTTACATCCATGTCTGTCCAGACTCATAATGCATGTAGTGAAGACTTTGAAGGAACTTAATAAAAGGTATTAAGTGAACTTTTGGCAAAAATGGAGGTTCTCACTGTACATGCGTGTTTCCATTTAATAATTTCCAGAGAGAAACATATTGTCTTCACTTAGACACTATTTTTACAGGAGGACAAAGGACTGATAGACAGCTGAACATTATGATGTCACAGTGAAGTTGACCTATGACCTTTTGGATATAAAATGCCATCAGCTCATCATTTTATCCTATTAGATATATGTGTGTAATTTTGTCACCATTTGCGTATGAAATCTTGAGTTATGGCCAAAAATGTGTTTAGTGAGGTCACTGTGACCTCAACCAAAATTTAGTCAGATCATCCTTCAGTCCCAGTGGACAAGTTTGAAGAAATTCCCTCCAAGTGTTCCTGAGATATTGCCTTCATGAGTACAGGATGAATCAAAAACATACTGCCTGTGGCCATGGCTGTTGGCATAAACAAAAACTATTAAATTAATTGTCATTTATTCTCATAATCAATTAACAATTCATATTTTTTAAAGAAAAAAATATCAAAATTCTCTGATCTGAAATGTATTTTCTGGTTTCTTTACTCCTCTTTGACAGCAAACTGATTATCCTTGGGTTGTGGACCAAACAGGACATTTGAGCATGTCATCTTGGGCTTTGAGAAACACTGATCAACATCTTTTACAAATTTGTGACATTTTATGGGCCAAACAACAGATCAAATCAGTCAGAAAATAACTGACAGATGATGAAAATAATTGAGTGCAGTCCTAATGTCCCCGGTCCTCTTACTCATACTATGTCTGTCATTGTAAGCAGATAATATCATTTAAAAAGTATGGTGGCAGAGCATGTGACAAGCCACAAAGCACTGATTGTACAGGCGAGCACAACTGCTACTTCCTACTCCTACACACACTGAACAGGCTTGTTTTAGAGACTGGTAATGTCTTCTAGTTCTACAACTGCAACAACAGAGCAAAACTAAAGCAAAATTTACTTTGTATGTGTTGAAAAATAAAGAACATCATACCTCCATTGTCCACTATCGTCTGGTGCACAGACCGTACAGTTTGCCAGGCAGAATCCATCTGCAAACATGAAGGAAGTTGAAAAAAAAAGAGAAAAGAAAAAAGTCAAACCTGCAGCATTAACACAGTTAAAAACTCTACTTACTGATGCACACCCTGAAAACGGTATTTGAACAGCAAACCTTCACACCGGAGAACCTTTGGACACCAGTGATTATCAGCAAAGTTCAACTTGCAGCACGCCCTTATTTCAGATAAATGAATGGGGACAGACTGGAGCGACCAGCCGCACCACAAACACAAACAGCTGCACGGTTGCTGCTCAGTAAACTTAACAAAACTCCGCACAAAACTACAATATACCGGAGTTAATTTCCATCCGAGTAACTGTAAGGGACGGTCAAGAAAATATTCAGATTTGAATCACTTCCTGTTTGATGGGTTTAGGGTCTGGAGTAGTTTTTTCTTTTTCCTTCTCGGTTGTTAGAGCTTCGGCACAGTAGAGGGCGCTGTTTCCTCACATAGTCTGACCGACTTGTACTGTTTTGATTTTAATTTTTATTTGTTGTTATGTTTTGTATAATCCCATGTGTTGTATTATACAGTATGTATTTTTTAAATAAAATAAAAGCACATTATTGTCTATCAAGGGATAATTATAGATGGATACATACGTAGATAGATGAATGAATGAGCAAAAGTTTTGACATTTTTGGGAAAACGTCTGTATGGTGCAGTAGCAGTGCAGTATTAGTATCTTTGGTATTATTTCTATCACTTTTTCTGTGCTCCATTAAACCTGCTGCTCTTTTAGTTCTGAAAATGATCCTCACTAGGGATGCACGGTAAATGTTGGAGCCAATAAATTATCGGATAAAAATGGGAAATTTTAATTATTTATTACTCCAGTGATTGCTTATAACTAATAAATATCAGCTATAATAATTCTGATTTGACAGATTATGTAAATGCATCTAATTTGAATTCTTTGCCAACATGCTCTATAAAACTAAAGTGTGTTTCTGAGGTTTTTAATGTACTTAACTAGGAAAATACAAGAATATTTGTAGAGTTAGAATTGTTCTTTGTTTTTGTTTTAATGGTCGTGTCCATTTGATTTTATTTGATCAGAGCTCAGGAATATTAAATCATCTATCTTTGTTAAATCTCAGCCTTCCTTACCCTCAGGAGTACATGAACCAAAGCTTGCATGATTCTCCTTTTAAAATATAAAACTAAGTCATTAGTTATCTTATCAGTAAAGGACATTAACAGCAGGTAATTACTGGTCATCGGTAACAGCTGAAAAATAATCCACTTACCCCCAGTGTAGAAAACCTTCACTGACAGTGGACTTTAATCCAGGCCTGGGATCCATGTAGCTGTCCAAGTCTTACAGCAGGGACATACAATCCTGCACCAGGCAGTTAAACTGATTCTTTTCTCCTGCTTCAAGCATTCACATACCTAACAGCAGTCATCGGTCTCATCCTAAACTAAATAAAACTTAAATAAAGTTGCAATTTGTTATCTTACCTGGATCTTTTTTTCTTGTTAAAACCTCTGTAGTCCCTATGACACACAATCTTATATAAAATAGAGTTGCAATGTTGAAGTAACATGAAAGAAAATCATTATAATATTAAAGTATATCTTTATTTAATGTAATATAATATCAGATTTGTTTGTTTTGATTTCTGCATGACAAAAACACACCTAACAGATCTTCATCAGCAGTTCACACGTGCCATTTAGCTGGCAACCTGATGTTTGTCTTGTGTCTGGGCTTTATTATCCAAACTTACTTTTTCTACAGTGTGCAGACATTCACTGTATATAGTCTGCACGTTGTTTCCACTAACATTGCATTTTTACTGTGGTAATAAACACGGCTGTTATCTTACAAACTGCTTGTAAAACATATTACAAGCTGCCAGAAAATTGCTTAAAATCCTGCAATAAATTTTAAGATGCCATCAATGTAACTTCATAGCAAGACTAGTCATAATATCATAATAAAAACATTATTTAAGACGAGGTCGTTTTGGATCAAATTTAACTGGTGACTCAAGTCTCAGCAGGAATATTACAGGAGCAATAAACAGATTGTATGACCATTAAAATCTTAAAGCAGTTTAAAAACTGATCGTTAAAATCATTTTTTCAGCATTTGTTTTCTAATTCTATTAATGAAGAAACATAGTGTGGAGGTGATGCTTTGACAATAAGGAACAAATGCATATTAAAAATCCCCATGTTGGACTATCACACAATCACATCATCAACATTCCTGTTTAACTGTCTTGAAGAAGGAGCTGAGGGAGAGCTGTCTGCCGCCACTGTTCGCTGCACTCAGTTTGGGTTTCTTGGAGTTTTGTGGTTTCTTGTCGCTCTTTGTGTTGGCGTGCTTTCGACTTTTTCCATCCTAAGGGAGACAAATGATGAAGGGGGAATCCGTTATAAGTAACAAATTATAGAATAAGGTATTTTTTGTAAATTATGTATGTAAATAAACAGAGGCACTTACCTTTGTGGTTGGCTCTTTCGGAGTGTCCACAGAGTCGCAAAGCTTCACAATCTGCAGGAGAGTTCACATGTTGATTTCATTTATTGTTCACACAGAAAACACAAGAAGGGAGACAACTGCCCCTCATGTGCTCTGAAACTCATTAAACCACCACAGTAACTACAAGACATCTTCCAGTTACCAGTTTGAAAAAAAAAGCCATTGGATCACACACAGTTTTGGGGATTTTCCAAAACAGCAGAATTTTTGGGAGAATGTTAAAAGTGGGATTACAGTCACTTTAGATATTGAACTACCTTTGAATCCACTGTATTATATGTTGGGATGTAAACTGAATAGAAGAATACTTTCAAGACAATATACATCCCCTCCTCATTTGTCTCCCTCTTAAGAACTTTAGTGGTATCTGAAAACTTTGGAAGAGCTTTGTTGTCGAGGAAATGTATGTGATCAATGTATTATCTCGACACTAAATTTGTTTAAGAAATGAAATGTGAAATGTTGTTTGGTGTATGCTGAAGCCATTTTGTGACCCCAGGGTATTCAGAAGGAGAGACGTCTCACTCTGATGAAAAAAAACACTGTATGAATTAATATGATGTGATGCTATAAGAATATAATAAATAAAATAATATTAGCCCAAAATTAATTAAGCTCCTGAAAACTGTAAACACAAAGTACAAATGTGAGCCATTAAGTTACCATCCTTCATGATATTGAAAACTGTCCTTTCAAAACCCTGAGCTCGACTGCTTAAAAATATCAATCAGACAGCTGCAGCCAATTCAGAACACCACTGTGCACATCCAAGACCAAAAAAGCCACATCACCCAGTTCTCAGGTCTTTGCACTAGTTTCCTGTCAGCCAAAGAGCTGATTTTAAAATACCACTGTTGCAGTAGCACTGAATGGTTTAGGGCCAAAACACATTTCTGATCTTCTGCTACATTATAAACCATCCAGACCTCTCAGCTCGTCTGGGACAGGTCTACTTTCTGTCCTCAAAGTTAAAACTAAATGTGCAGAGGCAGCATTCAGTTTTTATGCTCCACACATCCGGAACAAACCCCCAGAAAACTACAAGTCTGCTGCAACTCTCGCACAACGATGAAGGGAAATTTGAACTTAAAATCATTGAGATCCTGTAATGTGACACAGAGAAATGTCTCTATACACCAAATTGCTGTTGCAAAAGCTTCCTGTGACTGATAATCAAATCCACTCCCGGTGCTGTGGGTACTGCTGACCCCAGTTACACAGCAGGACACACACACACACACACACACACAAACAAACAAACAGTGTAAACAAAATAAGAACCTTTTTCACTCCTGTGGACACAGCAGCGGCCTGCAGAGCAGATCTGGTGAGCCACTGAGCATTTTCACTCTGTGTTTGTGCGTCTGCGTCCTTCAAACGCACACTGTGAACCACGTATGTCTGGTGGATGTGGGAGAAGATGTGAACCACCTGCAAACAGCCAATAAATGATGCATTAGAAGATGGTTAGAAAGAGTCTACGCGTCTGTCAAAGTGAGTGTGATAGACATGATGCTCACCTCTCCCACATACTGGAGGAGGCTGTCGGTCAGGTTGGTTCCCAGTACCCTGCCGATGTCAGCACACAACGCCTGCTTCTGTTTCTTCTCTGAGTTCTTCTCTTCCTGCAGGAGACTTGGAAACTCCCACAAGCCTGCCAGCAAACCTGTCAACACATACACCACCAAAAAAATAAATAAAAAAATTTTAGTAGTATAGTTTTAATATACAATCTAAACAGGTTTAATATACTTGAAGCTTTTTTTTCTAATTTACTTGAGTCAGATTTTATAAGTTTCATATACAAAGTAAGAAAAAAACTAAATAAAGTTTTCAGTTTTTCTCAGAGAGATATTGGGGTGCCAGACCATACAGATCAAGTATTAAAATTGTAAAATCAATTCTAAAATTTACTGGAAGCCAGTAAATAATGACCTTTGCATCGTGATGCTTTTTTAATATACCTGTGAGTAGCAACTTAAAGAAGTCTTGCAAAATTTAAATAGAAGCATGAACAAATTTTTCAGTGCCATCCTGGGATTAAAAAAAAAAGCTCCTTGTGATATTTATTAAATTATAAAATCCCATTTCAGCTATGCTATTAAATAGATATACTGTCACCCGTTTTTGTTTTTTCTGGATTTAGTATGACTTTAAAGTTTGCTCAACTTACAGCAAAACTACGTACAATGACTATTCCTGTCAAAATCGAACTAATGGAAACAAAGGTTAAGTTGCAGAATGATTAATAAGTCTATCGGACTCATAGCTTTTGAATCGCTGCTCTCATCCCCAATTTTTTTAATCAGGGAAGTGAAAACAAGACAGCATTTAATTTTGCCACCACCACAAGCAGATCCTCCACCATCCTGCTCCACTGCACCTTTGTTTGGTCTCTGTGTGAGCAGGTACTCTTCCTCTCCGTCCTCTCCAGCTCTGATCACCACACAGGTCAGAGTTCGCTCCACTCGAGGAGGCTTCTTCGCCGGCTTTCTGGGGAAGTTCTGAACCCCCAACTCATCATCCCAGGGCTCAGAGGGACACAGCGAACATGTCCTGCTGCTTGCTGAAGGACAGGAGAAATTATTTTAATTTAATATCATGACAACATACATGAAGGTGTCCTGTCCTGTCTTCAGCTGTCCCTATCAAATAAAGCCAAAATGCCCCAAAAATAATCTATAAACAAAGAAAAGGACTCAGAACACTTACAACATTCTTCTATATCAGGCAGCGCTGACGGCTTCCCCAAAAGCTTCCTGGAATTCTTCTCTTGTTTGACATTAACCTGCACACACACACCATGTGCAGTTTGATCCCAGACATTAATAATCTGTGTCAGCACTGGATTCTTCTGTGTGTTCAATACAAAGCACAAACCATAACCATGACTTACTAGTACTGGATTACCACTCAGAATAGTTTTTACCTTGCGGTGTGAGTGGCAGTGAGCCTGTATGGGACACTGGCTGCACAGTGCTCCTTTAGGGGTGCACACTCGTGCTCCCAGCTCCATCATAGCCTGGTTGAAGTCACCGGGTCTCTCAGGGTCCACCAGTGTATTGGCTAGACTCCTGAAATAAAGAAAACGTGTATCTTAAGACTATATATGAAGGACTCTTACTTTAATATACCGTTTACAAAGACTGGGCCTCATTCACCAATAGCTTCGTAAGTTTTCTCTTAAATTTGTTCTTCAGAAAGGTCTTAAGAAAAGTCTCAGTCAGAGTCATGAAGGTGTTCTTAAACCACAAAATTGTTTGTATCTGTGTTCTTATAATGATGAATGTCAGTGTTTTCTAAAGTGACAATTGTTTCTAATTTTCAAATCCCAGAAATTAACAAGAAAAAATTATAGAATTTTTGGTACTGTTTCTTTCTTGAGATTAGCTATAAATAATCACATTGTGAAGTCAGTTTAATTATTTACTTTAAAGGACCACAATGTTCTATAAAATATTGAGAATTATTAAAAATATTATAAATGATACAAATATTTGTGTAATTTAAACCCTATCACATTATACAACTGTGGGATTGAAGCAAACACAATTAACGATTATTTTGCACATGTCAGCACTCAAATGTGCATCAGTGTGCTCTTGAGTGTTCATAGATTCTGTTCTCAACTATGTACAAATCCCACATAGGAAAACATTTTGAATACTAAAATCTTTGTGGAAACTGCAGAAGTGGAGTTTAAGTTTTCTTTTAAAGACTGGTGCTTGAGGCCCACTGACTTAGATTTTGATATATCCTTTTTTTCTGTGATTTGATCACATAAAATGTCAATATTTGTCTTCATTAAAATGGCTTTTGGATTTGTCCCATGTCCAGTTTTCTGTTTTATATTTTTCAGGAAAATTCCTCAGTTTTTGAAACAGGGTTTTCTTTGAAATCTAAATATCTTCAAACAAATAAATCTCACTTCAAAAACCAGTCGAAAAGTAAAATGTGAAAATAGGTGCATCAAAATAAGACTTGCTTTCACATTCATGTTGTGCTACATTCATACAACGACGAGCTGCACAGCATTGATATTGTGAATATCTGAGCTGAAGATGGAAAAGACTCAATGAAGCAACATTAACACTGTTGTTCTTCTTGGTCTCCACATATTCATCGTGTGTTTTTTCAGTTGGTTGAAAAGATCAGTTGTGTTGCTTAGCTTTGAGTCTCAAACTTTGCAAAGACTGTCACTGCAGGGTGGCTGGCTGTTAGTTTAGGAAGTGCTTGTTTTGATATGCAGCTGAGTTTTTTATGAGCAAAGCATAAGTTTTTTAACTTCAATATCACAGTCGATCATGTTCATTTAATTGTGGCAAGCCAAAATCATGATCAAGATTCAGATTTGATAAACTGTGCTACCCTACTCTGCATGTAGAAGCAACAAAAACGTCACAGTAACTTTCATAGATATTAAAGTGGGTTCTGGTATCAAAGACAACATTCAGATTCCTTGAGGAGATCAGTTTGAAGTTTAGTCTCACCAAAGTGCCTCTGTTACTGCAGGACTCGTGCAGTCCGCTCCAATGGCCCTTAGACGACACAACACCCGAATCAGATTGCCGTCCACGGCGCCAGTAACCTAGGCAACAGTGATAACAACAGGTATTCATCATCTGTGATGTACAAGGCAGTGCAGCTATCAAGTGTGGTCTTAGAATTTGCTCTGGCCCACAGAAACACACACAGCTGTGGTGCAGATGTGCATGTCTCCAGCTGTGTGTGTGTGTGTGCGATGACCAACCTGTCCCAGTGCTATAGAGCCAATAGCTGCGGCAGTGTAGCGTCCCACTCCAGGCAGTTGTTTCAGCAGGCTGTCAACTGTACGAGGCATCTGACCCTTCAGCTCTGACACCACCTGCAACACACCAGTAATACAATAAATTCTAATATAATGTAATAACATAATAACATGCCAAGTTATTACATGCAATTTTAAGATGCAGATGTATACGACAGAAACACAACACAAACTTTCTGAGCTCCTTCATGCAGCCTTTTTCCTCGGGAATAGTAGCCAAGGCCCGCCCACATCTGGTTCACTTCCTGCACATGAATGAAATCAATACATATATAAAATCAACACAATGTTAAAAACACCATCATCATCAGTGTTTTAGCAATGATCACCTCTAGTGTAGCAGCGGCAAGATCCTGCACTGTGGGCCACCGCTGGAACACAGTGAAAAAAAGAGTTTCAATTACACATGATACATAGTGCTGTCACGATCATGGAATTTAGTTGATTAGTTGTCACACAAATAAATGTATTTGTGATTTAATTGTCTTTTTCTGTCCATTTCATGACAAAATCATAGTACAAGCCCAAAACATTTCTGTTTGCCTTTTAGGCTTTGTAAACAAAAACTGCACAGGGCAGATATGACATAAATAATAACTTAAATACACAAGGCCTATTTCTGAAATATACAATGGAATTAACAATGACAGGTATCAAAAAACAAAATAAACAATGTACTATGGCCAAAACATGCTATACTCTGGTCATCCACAAAATTACAGAAAATCAGCACAAGAAAATTTAAAGTATTGTGCGTTTCTATCCACAACAATTATGCAACTATTAGAAATGAAGTGCCTTGAGATAAATATTTGGTTATATAAACAGTTAAAAGAGCGTCAGTCAAACCTAAAACTGTGGAAAACGATGTGGAAATGGTGATGGAAATATCAGATTTCTGTAAGTGTCATCCAGCTGTTTTGTGTTCGTTTGTAGAGATGAATGGCAATGATTGTGACGATTATGCAAAATGTTTGTGACCATCTCAAATAATCAGGATCAGGCAATAATGTAATAATAGTGGCAGGCCTGGCAAAACATTCACTATCTCATTAGGACTATAATGCAATGAACACTTCAGAGATGCCTACCTTCATCCATTTGTTGTAGTAATCTATAACTGTGGCAACTTGTGTCTGTTGCAGCATGATTTCTGAAACCCACACTAAAAAAGAGAGAACCCTGTTCTGTAAACAGTGTGAGCAGCAGTTTAAGTTGTGTAATTTTTGATTTAAAAAAAACAAAAAAACGTTTTCTTACCTCCGTATGTCCTGATGTTGAGGTCTGGCTCTGTCACAGCCTGTAAAAGAAATACAATTAGATATATATGTCATAGTTTTTACATTGTTAAATGTGTTTAAAAAGGGCTAGATAGAAACATTAATACAATACAAACATTGGGGCATCTTAGAATCCCATCTTGAATGACACTGATGCATTTTATTATTGTGTAAACAAAATGTGATGTATCATGGTCATTTGTGCTGAAATACAGACGACTATACCTTTTGAAAAGGCCACAGCATAACAGGGAATAATTTAATAAAACATCACTTGGTGTCATTTAACTGAAAGTCAAATACTGTCAGATATCATCATTACAGGGTTCATACAGCTTTTTAAGAGTAAAATTCAGCACTTTCACGGTGCCCAAACCCAAGAGTTTCCAGACTCTCAAACCCTTCATCATCACACCTGAATTAATACAATACATTTACAATTGTAAATATAATTACATATGTAACAAAAGGTAATTGTGAAAAATAAGCTTTACAGAAGTCCTTCATATTCACAACAATATATACTGTCACTTTAGCAGCTGTTCATATTAACTGTGATTGTATGTTTTTATCTTGATTATTTAGCTCTTGCTAATTTTGTTGTCAGGAGACAAACAAATATGATGGCAAGAATAGTTTCATTTCAAATATTTTTGGTTTATGTGAGCGATTGTGGGGATGAAACCAGATTATGTAGAAAATCAGGCATTTTTTCAATGAGTATATTTGAATTCAAGCATATTCCTAACCTTGAAAACATAACTGTTAAAATTAAGCATTTTCAAAACTTTCAAGACCTTATAGAAACGCTGTCATCAAGAAATTAAGATATGATATTTGGACAGTATTGCACAGTAGTAGTGTAATCAACTGACAGTGCAACACTTCTTTTTGTCGTTTTCCTATTTTCTCTGTCTATCTACACTGTAACAACATAAGCGATTAAAAATACAAATTAAACCACCAAATTAGGTGTGAGAGAAATTATAGTGGAAGAAAAAAAACCAAATCACGTACGCTCCAACGTCTCATCCCTGAAGCAAACTTGCTACAACACCTACTGTACTTTCACAGAGATATTTAAGTAAAATCCATCTTTAACAACCAAATATGCGTCTAAAAAAGACAAAATTTCTGGTCAAAACCAGTGAAATAAATGTCTCTCTGTACCAGAGTCCTCCACGGCAGCTCCCTCTTCTCCTTGTCATACCAGCTGAGGAGCTGAGACCGCAGCAGCACGACATCAGAAGCATCATGGAAAGTGTGGTATGTGGATGGTGAGGGAGCATTCGTGGTTTCCTCTAAAGGACCAAAAACATCATTCTCATTGAAACTAAACAAACAGGCAAATTCCACTGATGTTCAAGCAATGAAACATCTGTCAAATACACTTGAATTGATCAAATATATGCAAAAAAAGGTGATACCAGTGAGGTAACATGATATTCCATTTGAAATAAGTTGTTTCTATACTAAGCTGTTATTCTCTGTAACAGTGTGAAATTAAATAGAACACATAAGCCACAGGTATTAAATGCAGAAATTATTAGTATACAGATACTTTTTTCATGCCGCTTCAACTGCATCGCATTTCAGAAGCTAATATTGCAATATCATTACATTTATCTGACAGCTTTAGTTCAAATTAATAAAATATACAAGCTTATACAATATGTGTTTTTGTATGAATTAAACTACATAGAAGTTTATACAAGTAAGTTGAAACAACTAGCTGATTAATCAATTAGTCGATTGATAGAAAATTAATTGGCAACAGCGGCTGTTTTCATATTAATTTAAGTCACTTTTCATGTAAAAACATTCCAGGTTCAATTCTCTTGATTAATTGATTAATAGGCCAGAAAAGGCCAGAAAACGGTGAAAAAAGCCAACCAGTGCTTCCCAAAGTCTAAGATGATGTCCTCGAATGTCTTGATTTATTCCCAGCCCAAAGATATTCAGTTTACTGTCATAGAGGACTAAATAAAACAGAAAATATTCACATCTAAGAAGCTGGAATCACAGAATTTTGACTTTTTTCTTTAAAAATTACTAACTATTACTACTTAATTAATTCCAGAGTTTAAATGTGAAGCTGCTACAACAGTACAATCCTACCTTTACATTGATGCATGAGTGATATGAGTAATAATAAATCAATGATAAATAAATAATAGTACAATACGGGTCTTATTTTTCTGCATTCAGTAGTTTTACTTTAGTACATTTCCTTTTACTCAAGTAAAACTTTGCAGGACTTTAACTTGTAACAGAAAAGTTTTACAGTGTCGTATTAGTATTTTTACTTAAATAAAGGATTTGAATACTTCTACCTACTTCACATGAATCTGAGTTAATCTCGGATGTTTGCAGACAAACAAACATTATGCTGGTTCATGTTCACCGTCATATTAATGTGGATAAAGAGTTTGTCTTAAGTAACATATACACAGTGCATGTGGCTACCTTCTTCTTTCACAGCTGTCTTTGACCTCTTCCTCTTTGCTTTTGCTGTTTCTACCATCTCCACTCCGCTCCTCTTGCCTTTGTGCATCGTTGAACGTAACCTGCTCATAAACACACTCCACATGTAGAGAAATATTTCATCTCTCTGCTCGCAGCACGAGCACTGTTTACTTCACACATCCCGCCACGTTCGGGACGGGAAGCAGGGGCTCGTCCAATCAGCTGCAAGGAAACAGAAGACGTATGTTAACGTCATCTCCGGCGGGAGGGACTAAATCAACGTTACGTAAAGGCGACCCGTGCACTTATGCAACTCTGATTTCATGTTGGTTATTACTGACTATCATTACCCTGTAATGGATGATGCATTCATTTCATTAGTACAAGTAGTGTGGGACGTATTCAGATTATTAACTTAAGTAAAAGTACCGCAGAATAAAAACACTCAAAAGAATACAAATAAAAGTCCTGAACTGAACTGAATATTTTATTTAGGCGTATGCAAGTATAATCAGGAAAATGTACAAGTATGAAAGTATTCAATGCAGGGAAAATACCCTGTTTTCATTGTATATCATTAGATAATTATTAATGATACCCATAATATTAAAACTGGATTTTACTGTTGCAGTTGGTTGATATGGAACTCATTTTGAGTACCAATAGTATAAAAAAAAATAAATAAAAGGAAAAGCAGAAAATCTTCACCTTTGATAAGCTTAAATCATGAAATGGTTTTGCATGAAACTTACATAATCAATCATCAAAATATCTGCCAATAAATTTTCTGTCAATCAGTTCATTTATTCATAATTTCAGTTGTACTTGTATATACTCTAGTAGTTTTGTAGTTTCATCTACAACAATGCATCATATATCAAAGGAAAATTATAACAAGTAATTAAAGCCATGAAATAAAAGCAGTGAAGGAAATAAATCAAATATTTTCCACTCCAGTGTAGTGGAGTAGAAGTAGAAAATGTCATGAAAAAAAAATACAAGTACCTCAGATCAGTACAGTACTTCAGTAAATGTACTTAGTTACATTCCACCACTGTTTCATGCATATTCAAAATAACTCAAATCTAAATTATGCAAAAAAATTTAAACAGAGAATATTAAAAAATATGAAAAGTTAAATGCTGAAATCTCTCTCTGACAGGTCCTAAACGAACTAACACTTCAATGTAAAACTGTATTAAAACTGGGTGTAGATAATAACATTTCAGCTTATTATTTCCATGAAATCATATGTAAAGTCCAAATTGATTCATTTCTACACAAATGAAAAAGGAGCACAGCAAAGTAAGAAACTGCCTTTTAATAGCATAATTTTGTTTACTTATACTGGATATTATATTTACACAAGATTCTCTTCATCTCTATCATTAAATGATTTGTTCCTCTTGTCAGCCTTCAGAGTTTATCACCGTCCAAAACTGAAATGCAAACAAAACAATTACTCTCACATTGTACAACCAACTGAGGAAAAACAACAAAGTTTTGATCAGCCTGAAGATGAACTCATCATTACCTTTAGTTATGTTCACTGTGTTATTTAGCAGGATTTCTGTTTGTGTTTCATCCATATTCATGTAAAAAGTGTCAGCTTTGTGCTGCAGACAGAGGGTGAAAGAAAAGTGTCTGTTAGTGCTGCTGTTTTAGCAATTTTCACATTGTCATTTTTACCAATACTGTCATAATATTAATACATTATTGAAGCTTACCATAAAGGCTGCAAACATTGCACTGCCAATAACTCTCTGCACATGTTCCTCAACAACTGGGTATGAGCGGACGAAATGCTGGCCACAGATGAAAACAGTGTTAGTGTGTGTGTGCTGTGCATGCATATGCAGGCTACAGTATATAACCTACACATGCAAAAATGTCTTTACATACAGAGACCAACTTGAAGAGCTCTGTTTTTGGCCAAGCTGTGCTGTGCTTTGGACTCAGACTATGTACATTTGTGTAGTTTGTACTTTCCACAGTTTATTTTACATTAAAAGGAAACTTGCTGTAACCTACATGAGTGGGCTGTATTAAACTGTATTATTAATATCAACTTGCTCTTGATCTATCTGACACGGAGGACTGTGTATGTACACGTGTATGTGTTACATGTGTATATGAAAGCATGTATGTACCTCCAACGCCAGACTGGCTTGTATTTGCGCATCAGTGTGTTCTCTGTTGCCCATCGCGTAAAGAAGGGGCTGGATCACTCCGAGAGAGAGAAGCTCACGAGAAACCTCTGGACTGTCTTTGGCCAACAAGCTTCAACACATTCACACCACAAAAAAACCCTTTTGACAACAGCTAAAACTATTTAATCCTGTTTCCAAGAAATCATGTGTATACTAGATTGTTTTCATAATTGCAGTCGTGACAACTTAAATCCTGCCTGAATTATGTTTGCGGACAGTGTTTCAATGGAAAAATACATTTATATCATGTGTTGGATTTGCAAAGAGGTGGTTGGGGTTGTCTGCAGGTATACAAAGTGCAATGAATGTTAAGGTTAAGGAAAGGTCTTGATTTGGGGTAGGTTCAGGCAACAAAAGCATTTTGGTTAGGGTTAAAGACAGATCCTCATTTTGCTTAAATATCAATGAATAAATCTCTTGTCCCAAGTCAGGACACACAGGACAGTTAGCATTTTACTGATACTTTCAGAATCCACATTTTTGCACCTTGCCAGGTACATTAATCTCCTCATCAACAGAAAATGTATTCTGAATGACATTACATTTCCCTCACAACGTACTGTATATACTATTGCAAATTAGTTGTATGTAAACATGATTTCTAGGAGAGAGGGCTGAACTATTACACTGTGACAATGAAAGCAATCAAAGCAACACATTGGTAATATTATTTCAATCTATATTACACATTCTTACACAGGACTTCATGTTCTGACAATGTGTATTGTGTAATTAAACATTCATTACATCATGTCTAGTTATAACTGACAAATATTTGTGTCCATACCGTACAGTTTTAGCTGCAGCAGCTTGTTGCACAAACACAGGCAGAGATCCAGTCATCTTGATGACATCAGACTCTGATGGGATTGTAAGTATCAACAAAATATGTTAATGTAAAAAATAAGGTAACATTAACTGATTGTGTTGCGTAAGAGGAAAAGCATGCATTTGTTTCAGAGATGCAGAAATATTAGAATAACATGTGTGGTCCTGAAGGAAATTCACGTCCAAAGTTAAGTCTTAAAGAGTCACTGTACTGTACAGTATCCAGTATAGTCTAAAAAATCAACACAGTTATAGATCAAACCTGTTACCTTCCATATTCTGGTGCTGCTGTATGTCTTCTTTAGTAGGCCTCAGCAGAGTCACCAGTCCACTGAGCAGCAGTGGCCTCACATCATAACACCTCAGGTCTAAGATCAAATTTATTGCTGCCAGTAATGTACAAAGTGAGAGAGGAGGGTTGGACAAGATTATAATGTGATTTTTCAGTCACAGCCACAATGGCTTGTTGATTAATTTGTCATTTCTAGCCAAGTACTGTATCAGCATACAAAAAAATTAATAATTTATCAGCCACAACAAAGGTTTACCACCATGTGGTTTTTAGACATTTTCTCTGCGTACCTTCATCCTGAACGTCTAGGTGCAGGGACCTGAGCATATTCAGCAGAGGTTCTACAATGCTGTGATGGGCTGTCTTCATTTTGTTCTGTGAGACAGGAGAGAGAAAAAACTATTGTATTTCTTCTCATATGTTGAATATGTAAGAATTTCCTTAAAAATACAAAATCAGTTTTCAGTACCCTGGTTCAGTAAATGTTGAATAAAAATATTAAAAAATACATAAAATATATATGAAATATATTTAAAATATTTAAAAAAGGATGAGGGCACATGCATGCTCTAAGAACTATGATGGGACATGCTTGCACTAAAGGGATAGTTCAGATTATTTTAAAGGGTCCCTCTCTGCCTCTCAGAAAGTGGGTTGTGCCGACCAGCATCGACTGTAGGAAATACACTGACTATGGATAAATATATCAAACACCCCCACTTCATATAATCCAAACTCTACCCTGTTAATATACGGCTTAGTGTGCACTCTCTTACCTGCACAGTGTGTAAGGTGTGTAGGACAAGCTGCTGGGTCTTAGGTGAGGTACAAGTCATGAGAGCAATCAGACCTTTGTAAATTTGGTTTTGATATTTGGGGTTTCCATGGGAGAGGGACTCAAGGAGGTCACCTGCTGTCTCTTGGGTTTCATCTGTGTTTGACTTAGCCAGGCACTCTGCAATCACTTTCACACCTGCAAGAATATAAGAAATAGACCGTATGAACGTGCAAATACAGCCACTGAAAGGTTTTTTTTTGTTTTGTTTTTTTACCATGGCTTTCACAGATAATCTCTTTGTATTTGCGACTAGCATTTGAGATGGAGAGCAGAAGACGGAGAGCCTCTGTCTTGTCCTTCTCTTTGCTCTGAGAGTGGCTCAAGATCTCCCGGAGAGTGAGAACACCCCCATCCTCCAGGAACTCCATTAGGTACTGATCACTAAGGATGTGAGAAATGTAGGTCACTGACAAAAACTGCATAATAATAAGGCACACATACAGCACAGTCGTAAGTATTTCATATCACCCACTGGCTTGAGGCACAAAGGAAAATTCCAATGGCCTTAAGCTGTAGTCCCAAGAATGTCCCAAACATGTATCTGATTATTTGGTGAAGGACTGGGTCTCAGGTGATTATATAGTAAGTCAATTATCAATGACATTTTTGATATGTGTTTAAAATGATACAATCTCCTTTAATTATAGTATCAAAAGTACCAAAGCAATTTAAAAAATCATCAGCGCCTGAAATATACAGTGAACAGAATAAATATAGGCTACATACTAATATAGGCTATATAAATATATAGTTATTGTAGTAGCCTAAATAATGCCCATGTTCATCAGAAAAGTGTGTGGACAAATATCTGAACATTTATGGTCTTCAAATTCATATGATTAAAGTTTGGTTAGGCTTGGTGTTGACACTAATATGGAAGTGTGTCCAGTGATCCAGTGACAGCCAAGGAAAGGATACGTGAGTCTCATCCAGGTGGTGAGTCGAGCCAGGAAGAGGCTGGCAACCTGTGCAAACTCCATCTCCAGCTCGTAAAACGTCTTCCCGGTGTTTTGAGTCAGGAAAGTGTTCAACATGCGGCAGCGGACGGTCCTGTCACCACGGTCCCACTCTCGAAGAAAACTGAGTACTTTGCCGATATTCGCTTGTTCGTCCTGTGTTGACATCTCGTCTGACTTCCCTCCTTTCACGTTTCCAGACTTTGCTGCAAGTTAACGCTATACAGTCTTTTTTTTTGCTCCAAGATTCAGAGCCAGGCTTACTGGTGCTCTACAACGTGATTGTTTAAAAGCTAAAATTAACTTAGGCTAATTGTTTAATTTCTGGCTTCACAAACGTCATTTTTAGCGGTCTTGATTTGCTCTTTTTCGTCTCCCCCCAGTTAGCAGTTTGCTAACGGTTGCTTAGCAACGCCCCTCAATTTCCTGATAATATGAGTGAGCAGCCAGCGACCAGTCAGTCGACCCTCCTTTCTGTTTTTTAAAATAAAGTATTGTTTTATTGTTTAACCTAGTTCTGGATCTTGATGTACATTAAAAAATAATAATAATAAAAAAAAAAATAGGAAGATATTAAGGGAGACTAACTTTCTCGTTAACTTGGAATTTCAGCTGTTGCCGGACTGTTCTCCATTTCTGTGTTTCTCTACACAGGCTGATACTTTCCCTGCCTCTGTCCAAAGGCCTGGATTGACCACAGTTTCCAGAGAGTTGTGACGTGTGTATAACCAAGCCAGTTTTATTGCATAATAATAGGACTTAACGAGTTCAAATTTCTTCTCAAAAATCACACCTCAGCTTTCAAATCAAAGTGTGGCATCAGATTTCAACTATATTTATACAGTAAATTGTGCACAGATTTCCCCCAGTTTATTTGTTCAATTTGATACCTCTCTTCAGTTCATTTCAATTCATTTCATTTAGAGTTCTGGGAAGTTCATTCCTATTTTAACCAGAACAAATATGTAGGCTTATATATATATATATCTATATATATATATATATAGATATATATATATATATGATATTATTCTTATTTTTACAATTTCTCTCTCTCTCTCTCTCTCTCTCTCTCTCTCTCTCTGTGTGTGTGTGTGTGTGTGTGTGCGTGCGTGCGTGCGTGCGTGCGTGCGTGCGCGCACATAGTGAATTTTTCATTTTTCGAAAAATATTTGTCTGCTGTTTATTTTGGAAGAGTCAATTAAAAACCCTAGGACACATAATCCCATGGATTTGTAGAGACATTATTCAGGTACCCCGTTACTTTCTATATAAATCCCATCTCATCCCATCAGTGCAGCAGAAAATATTTCTCCATTTGCCAAAGCAAAACAATCTTAAGCTTTTGTCATAGCTTAGAATTACAGTACAATAACTCAAATATGGAGTTCTACATGCTCATAATCTAGACCTCATGTGGTTGTAAAATTCATATATTTTAAGAACTTCTTTCCATACCTTGTTTCATATAGCCTACTTTCATAAACTAATAATCATAATTGTCAAATAAATATGTTGTCACTCTCTGTTTTTGTTCATTGATTGATTTTGTGTCAGGGGATGGTCTAAACTAGAACAGAGATGAACCTGATTAAGGTAGGAGGTAGGAGAATTGGTGTGTGGTGTTATACATTTCTTGTTTAGTTAGAATTCTAGCTGGTGTTCTTTTGTGGGACTGCTTTCATTCTGTGTTTTTTCTGTGCACGTAGTATCTGTTGCTTCATCCTCAAGGCCATTGACCTGGGTTTCAAGAGGGTTGTGAGGTGTGTATAAATAGTCCAGTTTTATCACATATGTGACACATAATGTGATTTTCTATGTTCAAATTTCATCTTCTAAAAAGAAATCACACTAGACCTTTGTTGGATATACACAAATATTGCATGTGTGGTACAAATCACTGTAAAATTGAAATGTTAAAAAAAATTCTTGTGGGAATAAAATGTAGCATCAGATTTCAACTTTTTTTCTGGCCTCTTGTGGGCATGGTGAAAAAAAAATGTTATAAATTGTGCACAGATTCAGCCAGATACCCTTCTGCAATTCACTTCATTTTGAGTTCTGGTAAATCCATTCCTGTTTTTAACCAGAAAAATATAGAAAAAGTTAACACTGAAAATGAGGGACAATTTTTAATTATCATACATAATTTCACTCACATCTGTATTTCAATGTTTTTGTATATTAGGTTACATGTAAGAAAATACACTTACAGTATATATCTTCAAAATCAACCAACATTTGCTATAAAAATGCTTGTTGCTCTCATGGTAATTTTATGTCATATAAAATATATAAACTTGAAGAGTCTAGCTAGTGACTTTGGGCCCTGTTGTGTTGGTTGAATCGGGCATCTTTCATTGGCAGAGTGAAGTGAACAGGAGGAAGCGTTGACCTGGATGAGGGAGTTCAGGTAGGATGGAGCAGTTTTAGCTGCTGTTTTGCAGGCCAGTGTCTGGGTTTGTAATCTGAGGTGGGCAGTAATGATGCAATCTGAACAGTGCTGTTTTTGGCAATTGAAAGCCAGACATGATGGCGCCTTCTTGATCATCTGTACAGGTTTGAACGTGTGTGCCTGGGAGGACTGTCAGTAAGGACTTGCAGTAGTCAATGCATGATATTATGAGAGCTGGGCGGCTTCGAGTTGGATACTGATTTCTTGTTGTATAAAAGGATTGGTTGGGATGACAAGCAGCTCAGTGTTGGAGAGGTTAAGTTTAAGGTGGCGTTCTTTCATCCATATCGAGATGTCAGCTATCTATTTGTCAACTGTCCTGAACATAGAATAAGAAAATATTTGTCAATACAGAATTTTAGTGCTTGTTTTTCTTCTTTTCTCCAGTGCACTGCGATCAGAATGAAAGGAAATACTTTATTATCCTGCATTCTCTTCCTCAGCGTCAGCTTGTCTGCTGGTGAGTTCTTATCACGTGAAGCTGAAGTATATCTGTTTTTGTTTGTTTGTTTGTTTGTTTTTGTCTAAGCACAGGTTAATATAACAGTGAACACACACACACACGGATGGGACAAATGAATTTAAATGTTTGGTGGCTTATCTTTAGTGAATAAAAAATATATTTTCTTTAGGTAATGAAGAGGAGGGTTTTATTAGACTGGCTGGTGGTCAAAATCCCTCTGAGGGTCGTGTGGAGATCTTTCATGATGGAGTTTGGGGGACTATGTGCGATGATGATTGGGACATATTAGATGCTCATGTAGTGTGTCGTCAGCTCAATTTCCCTGGTGCAGCAGAAGCTCTACAATCACCTGCATTTGGTGACGGTAATAAAACGTGATTTGACACCAATGATGGAAACATGTAAATGTGAACAATATATGGGACAAGGTTGTGTTGTCACTATTGGTTTTTGATCTGTGATTGATATTGTGTCAGGGGATGGACCCATCTGGATGGATGATGTACTCTGTGCTGGAACAGAGATGAACCTGCATGACTGTGAATTTCCGGGTTGGGGGATCAATAACTGTGGTCACAGTGAGGATGCTGGTGTAAGATGTGAAACTGGTAAGGAGATCAACGTTTAGGCAAGTAGTAGGCAATCTTAGGCAATCTTCTATGGAGAATAAAGGGTAAAAAGTCAGATGTCAATTTCTCTTCACAACAGAATCCCTCACTGTGCCCATTTTGATCTCTCTCAGGGTCTACCAACAGAAAGGAAAGACATGAGTATGATTTTGACCGCAATCCAAGCCTCTCTCATCAGCTGGGGGAGCTATTTGACAGTGGACGTGACTGTGACTTGAACATTGCCGTGGTGGTGGACAACAACACAGTTGAGACAATCTGTGCTCACAGCATCATCCTTTCTCTGAACTCAAACCTCGAAATGTCACAGCCAGACTTCAGCAACCTCAGCATTGATGTCACTTCTGACTGCAGCCAACAGGCCAACAACTTTGTCAGGTAAAAGCAAACTTGTGTCCTTTTTTTAAATTTATTTATTTATTTTTTATTCATTTTGTCTTGTGATCCTGTACCACTCCGAGATGATTTTTATATTTAAAGTCACCTTCTGTCTAATTGTATGCACGAGTTGGAAATAGCTGAACCTTGCTAATGAAAATGTTTATATTTCAGACACTTCTACACAAGGAAGATTAATGCCACACTATCCTCTGCTCATTGCATTCTCAAGATGGCATCTGACTGGGGTCTGACAGAGCTTCAGAATGAGGCTGCAAATATTTTCAGACTGATTCTTCCAGACGATCCCACTTTCCAGAGTCAGAAAGCTATCTATGAGTATGCAGTTTCTAGAGATGATGAGACATTACAGGAAGTTTACATTCAGTATCTGGCATGGAACTGTGAGGCGCTGATCAGTTCCCCAGCCTGGACGAATCTTCCATGTAGTGTGGTCCAAGCACTTCTGTCTCGCTCAGACCTAGTGGTAAAAAATGAAACAGTCATCCTGAAAGGACTGGAGAGATGGGCGGCGGCTCAGGGAAAGACAACTATTCCTGAGGATCTTCTGAAGCTCATCCGTTTCCCAATGATACCAGCTGAGGACTTATACAGACTTGATGGCTCACAGTACCATGCCGGCAGGTTTCAGGGGTTTCAGTATACTGCTCTGCCCTTCATGCCACTGCTCAATGACCTGGAAGAAGAACAAAATGTCTACATGTGTAGGATTTACACTGGCAAGCCATGGAGTGTTACCTTTCCACACTACACTGTCAAAACTTACAGTGATTTGGGGTTCTACCATATTCGTGGCCAGCGCATCTATAATCTTACATTTGATTTCCAAACACCTGCTCATAATAGTGCCTATTATACTTTTTATGAAGTGCGCTGGAACACAACAGTGTATGTCAGTGATGGAGATTGCTCGAGTGAAAATATCACCTGCCTGTCTTTGCCAGCTGTTAGTTTGAAGATTGACGGAGAGAACAGTACTGACTTATCCAGTAGTATGAGGGGAATTGTTCATTACAGCAATAAGCTGGTGGTTTGGTGTGAACATAGTTATGTGGTCCACGTTGAGGAATTTAATGATGTCGGTGAGAATTTTGTATTTGTGTCAAGCAGCAAATACGACTATCCATGCCCTTCAAACCAGTTCTCCTACCAAGTGGTGATTCGTCCTGAGTTATTAACAGATTAGTTTCCATCTCTGCTGAAGGGCCCACTGTAACATTGCTGTTCTTAAGTGTAGCTTTTATTGTCTGGCATTAACACATTTAAAAAACAACAACATTTTTTTTGCTTTTTTTATGGCTTTTATGTGATAGGACAGCTGAAGATATTACTGGAAAGGGGGAGAGAGAGTGAGGGGATGGCATGCAGCAACGGCCCACATGGTGGAGTCAAACTCACGGCCGCTGGTGAGGTGAATGCTCCACCAACTGAGCTCCCAGGCCACTACATTAACAGAATTTGTGGTATAAGGAAAAGCATGTTCAGTTGTTCCTTATTATGTACCTGCATGCTCAACATATAACATCAGTGCATGTATTTATAAGAATGATTTGATTTGTTGAATAATTGTTTTTTAAAACCTTTGTAACAACATATGTAAATGTATTAAGTTTGAGAAAATTGCAGAAAAAAGCAGGGACAGATCCATACATACATACAGTCAATGCTACATACTGTAAAAGGCTTGTAGTGTTAGATGGTTACAGTCTCAATAGAGCATTTGTTCTAACTAAGAACTGATTAACATGTTAAACAACTTGTCTTACCAACTGGAGTTACATTAACAAAGAAGAGGTATAGGAGGATAAAGAAGCTTTGACAACCTTTTTTCCAATATTGTAAAGAAATTTTGTAAAAATAACCAATATAATTTCGCAATAAAAGTGTATTTTTGCTAGAAAAATATTTTAAGATGTAAACAGTATGACTCAACAAATGTAAGATCAATCCTGTCATCAATAGTGGTTTCAAAACAAGTATTTATACAAAGTTGTGTCAGTATAAATACTGTATTCAGAATAATACCGCTGCATTTGCGTAACAGTCTCATTCATCCACATCTATCAGTAGGATTTGTCCATAAATATCAGAAAGAATTTATTGTTGTTTCTCATTCACAGATGTCAAATACTGACATTCTGGCTTGATAAAGTGTCCTGAACACAGCAAAATAATAAGAAATACAAACAGAGGTCAGGGTCTCTGCAGATACAGCCAACACCACACACTTCTAGTGGGTCAATAAAGGATGATTTAAAGGGAATTTGTTTATATGAGTTGTTGTTGTTTTTTTTTTTAAACGTTGCATATTCTGCCTTTAAAGCAATTATGTTATATTAATGATACCAGGGAAGGAGACTACTAATTTTCATAACATTTTGTTATTGGTTGAAGGATTGTTGAGTATGTTGTGAGTATGTGAGATCTATAACTAATCTAGATAAGTGATAGTGATGTACTGATACTAATGTTCTATTCATACAAAGCATGCAATGTTATCATCTGATTTAAATACCAGGAGCTTACAGGTATGACAATGGTACACATCTATGCTTGATTCACCTGAACCTTTGTGACCTATTTAATGGAAAAATAGCTCCATCTTGTGGCAGCATGGCCCTAATGTTTAACATAGTGACGGCTTCACCTCTATTGACATTTAGTATCGCCTTGACGATATCAGATGAGGCACCTTCACTATATACAAGCATCATTCTAAACCCGAGGACAAAATTGTGTCATATTGCATTCAAACTGTCATTATGTTTACTTGAGATGTGGAGTGACAAAGATTGCAAAGTCAGGGTTGTTCCTTAAAAGTTTAGTATAGAGAACAAATATTAGTTCCCCAGGATGCCACTGTCGATAATATACTGTCAAGCATTGAAAGTAAAAATATCAGAAGTACTGCAAGATGTTCTTCAGTCAAGGCTCCAACAACACATGTTTGCTCCAGGACCAATAACAGGATAATTCAGCCATGTTGTTGGATAATTTCCCCTCTAAATATCGACATATCAGATATATTTCATAATTGTACTTGTTACAAATACAAATTGTTATTGTATGATTATTACATGTACAGCAGAGGTGAAACAATGTCATTGTTTTGCAAGTCACAAGTAAGTCCCAGGTCTTAAGTCCAGTTTCAAGTTCTTAACAAGTCATAATGTGTTCATGTGTTCATTCCCAAAAGTAATTCCATTGTAACGACAGAGCCTCAACTAGAGCAGGGTATTCTTTTAAAAAATTCCAAAATCATTACCAATACCAGTACCCTGAAAGTGATACTGATACAAATGGAGTTCTTCATTCGATTCCCTTTTTTCGAAGGTTCTTCTTCATTAAGAACGCTTGCACTGATTGGCTGCGGGCAAAACCATATAAATGGTCTTTTTTTTTTTTTTTT
>JAJHUR010084979.1:0-35409 GCA_027495735.1 Lutjanus campechanus
CCACTATGCCGATGTGATGATAGGTGAAGGTCTTCAGTTCACAAAACAATCCTGGAGTTTTAGGAGAAACAGGGTAGCAGCCTCATCCAGTACAATGGCAGTGAATGGTGACCACGGATAAAATGTTAAAAAAAAAGAACACAAAACAAACACAAAATCTCTCCATCCTGCTTGTGTGGTGTAATCCAAGTGTCCGCGAGCCGCGACATTAAAAATTAACCACAAAAGACGCCATTTATGCCATGTTTTTAGCAGAAATGTCAACTGTAGTATGTAGCTGGTAGGATGTAAACATGGCGTCGATCTCACGAGACTTCCGCTTGTTTCTCCTAAAACTCCAGGATTGTTTTGTGAACTGAAGACCTTCACCCATCATCACATCGGCATAGTGGTGAATACATACTGAATGGCTTATTTTCACAAAGTGGAATATCGCTTTAAAGTTTAAGTTTTCAATTTTCCTTTTTTTCCCTGACAGCTTTAAAGAGACTTTGATTTCACTCTCTTAAAAGTTGAGCTTGAAGGTTCATTCTTGAGCTTGGAAAAAAGACTTGACAAAACATTTGAACATCGACATTTTCATTACAAAGATGTTCCAGAGCTGCCAAGAAATGAAACTTGAGGTGACACTGATTTGTCATTATGTAAATTTCACCAACACTAATACACACCAGACTGAATATTTGCTCCAAAGGACTTTCCAATGTGTTGTACATTTTAGCCCTTTTTTCTTAAAAACCCACATTTTCTATTACTACTGACCATCTCCAAGGCAAGTTATTTAGGTATTTTGAAAGTGTATTTCTGATGGTTTGCATATATGTCTTTAAAAACAATTTCCACAGTCTTGAAATTTATTTCAGAGAGATGCTGTCAGTCATCATATTGAACATTACATCTGTTTATAAGTTACGTTGCCATTGTGTGGTGAAGCTGCCGCAAGTGCAGACTGATTTGAAAAGTAGAGACTTAATTATAGTGCCGGTCCTTTGACAACAAAACAAACAGACATTTATCTTAAGCGAGTTTCAGATCGCTGCAACTTGATTTACATACAATATGCAAATGAAAGAAACCTGTGGCCACTGGGGAAGTACTGAAAACAAATCTGACAGTTTCAAATGTAATTATACGCTTTGGAAAATGCTCAACACTAATGTAAAGTACCATGGAAAATAGACCCAGTCATTCTGCTGCAGGAAAAGCGCACAGGTAACTAATCCTGTTACTGATTTACAACATTTTGGCGTGGCATTGCAGGAAAAACACGTGTGTAATTGATTTTAAAAAATAGCACTGCTCTACATATTGATCAGCTGCAGGTGTAGTTCCAGGGTCCTGGTATAGAGAGCCAGAGAAATAAACAGAAACAAACAATAAATAATAGAATTTTAATGACAAACATAAATTAACATTTTGAAAAGTAGTCTGAAAAGTAGTAAGAAGCAACACGCTTGTCTAGTCTTACCCCTTTTCTATTCAAATATATCAATAAGTAATCAATTATAATTTCACCACTATGTTTGTTCCCTTTAAACCTAATCACAATAATCCATAATAACGAATATGCAAAAGAGAGAGAGAAAAAAAGACAACAATACCAAACTTAACACTTCTCATTTCTGTACCTCACAAAAATAATTTTGTCATACAACAAACCAAACATTTCATAAAGTAGAAATAAGCTTACTGTTCACTGTGTGTGCGCTGATGTATAGCTGCAACGTCAGGTGTGTTTATGTCGGCGAATTCAAGCTATATTGATCTTGCCGCTGTCTTGTATTTGGAATTTCAAGGCAACTGCCTTAACTAGATTTATGACTTTTGAATCAAACTCAAGCTCTTTAGTTCTGAAATAAACTAAACAAAATTTGGACAACCTGTAATCTTTTGCTGCCATAATTTACTTTCCTTCTTTAGAATTTTAGAACCGTGGTGTGAAGCTGGTTTGTCATTATCTGGGTGCTTAAAAATTAAATGGCTGCAACTGAAAATATTCAGTTATTAACCACTATTAACCATTATTCACTTCGGTGAGTCTACTCAGTTTTTGAGACCTTAAACTCAAAGATTTGAGTTTATCTAGAGAGTAAAAGCAAAATATCTCAACAAAACATAATTAGTTTGCAAAACTTTTTCAAAAAATCTTAATCTTAATTGGAGTCAAAACTCAAAGATCTGTTCAAGTAAGTTGCCTTGACATGTAGTGTTTAACAGTGTACAGTGGGAAAATAAATAAAAGGCAGCTAAAAACATAAATATTGGGAAAAAATATATTTGAGTCAAAAAAAACCAGCATCCTGATCTAAACATGCAAAATGAGCCACTGGACATCCTGTTGAGAAAAGCTCTGCTCCAAGTGTAATTTTAGTTATATGTGTTGAGACAGCAGTGGGATTTTAAATGAGGAGCAGAACACATAAATTGCTTTTTTTTTTTTTTTGTCTGTAGAGATTTTTCACAGCGACCAGTCTGACATAAAATAAGTGTAAACACAGGTGTTAATCACTGATAGTAATTAAGTTTCTGTTCCATTCAGATCAGGCTGCTGCTATTGTGCATGTTCCTCCCACTACAACTCTGACCTCAAAGAAAATCATCAAGTTGATTGAAACCAAAACTGTCCAGCCGGATACAATTTGAATGCATAAAGTTTATTTAAATTGCTTTTCAAGTAAACAGAGAGGAGAGATGAGGAGAGAGTGGTTGCAGCTGAGCCTGTCTTGTAGTATTTCTCATTTACTGTCCCTGTCTGTTGTGTGCACAGCCTTCCTCTCCCCATGTGATGATTCTCAGCCTGTGTGTAACAAAGGCTTCCTTCAGTGGCAGGGCCAATAAAAACAGGAATTAAACATGATCACAGCGGCTCTTCACCTTTCCTCATATCCTCCTGTGGAAGCCTGCAGAGACCCACTGCCAGTTGAGCCTCCTTCCCTTTCAGTCTACGACTGACTTTCACTGACTTTCTCAGTCTTTATCTTCCTCTCTTTTCACTTATCTTCAGGGCATTTTCAGGTCCAAGTCATTTGTTGTTGGCATTTCTATTAGTGGGCTTGATTGTGGCTATCAGAGTGAGGCTGGTGGCCGTGTGGGGAAGTCACAGCGACAGACTCGATGGAGTAAAGACAGAAATCCAGAAAAGAAGCTGGCGTCTCAATTTTTTTTTCAGTGTCGGCACTATCTGAATTAAAACTGACACGACCGTGTATTGCTGTGCAGGTTGAAGTGTATGCTCTATATAGCAAGTGTACTGAAGCCCAAACAAGAGAAAATTTAGGAATGATAAAAAAAATGAAGTCAATGATGAGAACTACTGCGTGAATAAAAATGTTACCACCATACTTTTTACTTACTATGTCATAATGCAGACTTACTATGAGTATTTCTTTAAGTATTCTTAATATTTCATCTTTTTTTTAGCCACAATTGCTTCATGGCTCTGTGACTAGCAAGGTTGCTCTGTCACTCTTTGGTTTAACTGTTTTAACTTTTTAGCTAACTAGCAAACAATGTAGTTTTTCTTAACTTTCTAGCTTGATGGCAAATAATGTAATGTTATGTTAACTTTTTTGCTTGCTAGCAAAAAACAACAAACATACAGAGCAGCTGAAATTGCCCCTTTAAGTGAGCAGACATGAAACAGCTGTAATTTCAATCTATAAATGTATGTAATCTCTTTAAAATGTCCATTGAGCTATTTGAAAACACTGTAACAGAATATAAACACATTCATTTTTGCTCTATTATATTATTGTTTTTCTCACTGATAACGTTTTACTGTTGCTGCTGCAATTTCAAACGTTTTTCTCACCTCTTTTCTTTTTCATCACTCCTTCAAGGCCTCCCATCGTTTAAATCTTTGTAAAAGGTGGATTCTGATAAGATAGCGGACGTAGACGAGATATCATGTGGAAAAAAAGGACGAATCTAGATGGACTTAAAACATACAGATCTCTTGAAGTCTCTCTTTGCCTTCGGAAATCCATTATTTGGATGATTACCTCCTGCTCATGAATCACGCTACCGCGGGGGAGTGCGACCAACGGCAGTCAAAACGGACTCGCATTAAGATGCAGCTCAAAGTCCGCGCACACACACACAGTCTATTGGATCCTATCAGGAGGTGAAATCTCTCAGCCAAATTGATCTGTTTCAACACACATCCCTAGATTACATTCTACAATAGATTAGAGGACTGTGGGGGGAAAGGCATTAGCAGATATTCCCTTTTGTCAGCAGAATGGTGAGAGAGTAGAAACAGTTCACGCTGACTCTGTTTAAGCCTGTGAGGTGACGCTTTAGTCTGTTAAAGTCATACTAATTCAATCAGTTTTCAGTCTTGGGGAACAGGACGTACAACACACAAAGAAGAGAACATTATAATGAATATATAGAAATGTAATCTGTACTTACATTTGATATTAAAGATATAAAATAATGTTCAGTCAGACCTAGTATAGGTAGTATTAGTCTTTGATCCCTCCATTAATCCACCGTGGAGGTAAAATGAAACTGAAAATTAACACCTTATAATGAGGTTATGAAGAACGCTATGTTCAGACTTTTTCTTTTTGACTCTGAGCTGTTTTTTTCATCAGTGTGAATAGCACAAATCTGACGTTTGACACATTTAAAGCTACTACAAAGAGTTTTTAACTGGTTATGAAGTGGTCTTAATTTAATACTACTTCCTCTATATGACCTACAAAAGCAAACAAGACCATCAGAGATCAGGGATTGGTCGGATTCTCCAGGTAAAAGGAAGTAGGAGGAGATTTTTCTTTAGATAATTTCATTTTTGCCGTTATATTTTGTTATATTTAATCTGAATCAAAAAAATTGAGGAGTGTGAACATAGCTGGTGATCATTAAAAATGACCAAATAATATTTGACATTACAGATTTTTGCAGCACATAAAGAGCCGTTCTGAAGCTCTACACATTTTTGTTTAAAAAGATGTGCAAGGATCCAACAGGGTCTTACATCCCCAGGGTCCTGTGTTCCCCAGCTCTACATACCACATTATTTGTTTAGGGGTTAGCATGGAGCATAGGACCCAGTGATAACTGATATGCTTCAGTTTCTTCTTTGTTTCTTTTCTGCCAGTGTCATACACACTGTTTCAGACACCATTGTTTGTTCACATCCTTGTTTCCGGAAGTTGGTTCCTTGTACCTTCATCCTGATGACATCACGCCGGTCTTGAAAGACAGAAACTATGATTGGTTGGGGACCAGTCTCGACCAAGTCACAACAAGAATTTATGACTCTAATTGCCTAATCTGACACGGTGACCACTGGAACAGACAAAAATATTGTGCAGTCTGAACGTGGCATTATCTGATCTTGATTGCGACACCAAAGGATTTGTATTTTGGAAGACATTCATCTCATCTTTGCTTCT
The DNA here is from genome assembly GCA_027495735.1 of Lutjanus campechanus. NCBI lineage: Eukaryota > Metazoa > Chordata > Actinopteri > Lutjaniformes > Lutjanidae > Lutjanus > Lutjanus campechanus. The sequence continues at coordinate 5,406 of JAJHUR010084979.1, forward strand.
TTTCTTGTGATGTTCTGGCCTATTTTGTCCCTGAAACTGTTTTAAATAGCATGAATCACAGCAGACAGACAATATGCAAATGGTGATGAGAGTCCCCATGTTTCCACTTTAAAGTGTGATGCATTGAGGACAATTTTTCACCGTTCCCATCATCCCTACACCTTCCAGAATGTATTTGGAGAGCCCTGAGTGAGTTGTCTTTTTGATATCTTTTGTGGGGGGTGGGGTAATCTTTGAGTCTGTTAACAATGAATTTTTCCATGTGTGGCTGTTAAAAGTCAGCACAAAGTGGCAGTTTAATGAAAATGGCTGCTCTGTTGGAACAAGAAAACTACTAAAAAGTGGGTTTAGTTTAGATGAGTGCACTTCTCTTTAAAAGCACAATACAAGGACTTTATATTGGCAGATAAAAATGGAATAAGTGAATCTTGCAGGCAATTATTTTATAAAAGCAGGAAAATAGACCTTGCAGGAAGATAATGTAAAAACTGTTGAATGCACACTGTTTCCTTCCATTTGTTTTTTGCAACTTAAAGGGAGCACCTTTATTCTTTGTCAGTTTTACCTTCCATCCATATATGCCCCATTAGCCAGCATCTTGCTGGCTCCCTGTCCTCCATTTTAGAGCTGTAGTTTACTGCCAGCATGCTTGGTCAGGCTTGTGATTCACAGAAAATGATGAGGTAGAGGCTTAAACCAGGCCAAAAAATATATGGCTCTGAAAATGGATGTCCTATATTTGAGCCACTTGAAGGAGGTGCTTGATTTAACCAGCCAGAAACTTTAAGTTGTTCATGTTCTGAACCTTTAGTGGCCTTAATGTGAAGATTTTTTTTCTGCGCTGTTCCTATAAATTAAATTCCACCTGCTGTAAAAAGCCATCACCCTTCTCTTGAGAAAGACATCCAGCACCATCGACTTTTCCTGACCCCCTTTTCTTTTTTCGAGCTGTCTTAATTTGGACTCATTGCTTGTGAGCATGACTAATAATGTCTTTTCCTTAACTGGGGAGGAGAGATAAGTAGAGGAGCATCTGAAATCAATGGAGGAGGATTAAGGAGGACCCTAGAGCTTCCACCCTCTCTATTCAGACTGCTGTAACGAACACACGCTCCTCTTTGCCCCCCTGAGGACACAAGGGGAGGAAATACCTTTAGGCTGTGCCACCTTAAAAAGAACAAAACAGCGCAATCAATGTGCGTAACACAACCACCAGCCGACCTCGTTCCATTTTGCTGCTTTACCAATCTTCATCGAATCCAGACTGCTTCCGCCTGCAGCCATCTGCTTTTATGTTTATTGGGTGTTTAAGATTTAATTTGAGCGTTATTTGTATTAAAAGTGTTGCTTTTTCTAATAGGAAAAGGTGGCAGTGCTGTACATCACAAGGGAACACAGGTGGGACCTTTAGAGCTGACATTTCAGTTTCAATTAATATATTCAGCGTATCATCGGAGGACTTTGAAACTGTGCCGTCTCGGAGATGCTGGGGAATTATGGAAATGCAACCTCAGCAAGGAATCGACTGCCCTCAGCTAGGAAATTACACTGCGACAAAATAATTAAAAGCCATGTCTAATTTAAATACATGCCTCTGCACTCTAAAATACCCCTCAGACCCCTCGGTGCGAGTCTGGAAAATGCCGCTTCCACAGGTTTTGAAGTGAGATCACCCCGCGGGCGTTGGCGCCCAAGCAACAATGATTGGACCTTCCTTTGAAACGTGTAATAGAGAAGGAAATAAGACGTAACCCCTTCCGCAGAATCAAAACGGCGCCTTGCTCTGTGTGTGTGTGTTTGGCAAAGAACAGCGTGGGTCTGTGCAGAGAGAAGGAGCAGTAAGGTGAAACAGAGACGAGATGGAATAGAGTTGAGAAAGAGGAAAAAATGAGCGATGAAGATGTTATAAAAGCAGAGGGAAATGGTGTCACTCAGAGCTTTTTCACTGTATTCAGTGTGTGGGCACTCACAAGTCTTTTGTATGGAAGCTCAATTCTGCAAGTAAAATACAAAATATGTCATAATTATGAGAAAAAATTTTACTTTATCGCATTTTTTATCTTTACTTTTCAACTTTCTTTTAATAATAACTCTTTATCTCATAATTATGACTAAATAATTGTGATTTTTAACCTCATAATCGTGACTTTTTATCTTAATTCTGATTTTTAGTCTCATAATCACGACTTTTAATTTTAGACTTGTGGCTTTAGTTTTTATATTTTCAACTTTTTTCTCATATTGGCAACTTTTTATCTCATAATTCTGACTTTTATTTTTCAAATTATGACTCTATTTCAGGTTGTCCGCAGTTAATCTTGCACACAACTGGACCCAGCAGCCTGACTTTTTGTGCACATCCGTGACTGTGTGCTGAAGGACCTCTGTGACTCACAATTTCATGAAAAACCTTGAAAAACCGTCTTTTATGCCTCCACAGTGGTGACAGCAGTGGCCAGAGGCATTATGTTTTGAGGTCATCCCATTTTTGTGAAGGTGATCCTTCAAGAACACCTTGAGGGATTTTCATCAGGCATTGCACACGTGAATACTTGACCTTTAACCACCAAAATCTAATCAGTCCATTGTTGAGTCCAGAGGTGGGAAGTGACAAAGTCCAAATACTCTTACTCGAGTATTTATTTTACTGGCAAATTTTTACTTTTACTGCCCTCAGTTTAACACAAATACCTGTACTTTCTACATTTTCAACTCCTCACTTTAATGTTAATGTAAATGGAAGAGAGAGTAACACATAGAAAAGACGACGTATCCGTCTTTATCACACATGACAGACGTAACAACACGAAACAGACAAGAGAGGGGGCTTGACCTCAGAGAAAAGGTGAGATTCAGTTACCTTTGTCTCTAGAAATGTCCTTCAGAGGGCGCCTTTTTACTGTTGTATTTTAAATACATTTCATAGCCAATCCTTGGTGGTATCTGTACTTCTTCTTGAGTTAAGAATGTGTGTACTTTTGCCACCTGTTAAAGGTCAAAGGTCACTGTAACCTAATGTCCATCCTACTGTATTTAAACGTGATATCTCAAGAATGCTTGAGGGGAATTTCTTGGAACAAATGTCCACTCACGCTCCAGGATGAACTTTGGTTTTGCCCCCGTGACATCACAAACACATTTTTGGCCTTACCTCAAGAATTCATATGGTAATTCTGATAAAATTTCACAAATTCCGTATGTCTAATAGCACATTAGCAATTCTGGAGAGTAAATTGTGTAATTAAATTAGAAATTAAATGTAATTGTAATCCACACCAGTTACTGAGAAAATATATGTAATTAAATTACAGCAACAAATCGAAATGTTGGTGATCACAAAAAATATTCTTTTCGGGTTGCCTGGTGGAGATCTGCTTTCTACTGAGTGTGGAATTGTAACATATCTCCTATAATTTGACTTTTATCTCACAATTTCAACTTTTTAACTGTAACTTTTAAAATTATTTAAAAGTATAATTTTTTAAATCCCATAACTGTGATCTACTCTGGATTTTTTTTTTCTTTTACTGGCAGAAATGGCCTTCCATAGTTTCTCTTGCTTGTGTGCACCTTCCACACATGCGTGCACACACATCCATACTGTATGTGGCTGGTACAGGTAACAGCCCCATTATGAGGCACTGGAGCGGTTCAGCCACTATCGCAGGCCTTGCTGACAAAACTCTTATGTATAGGGCCTTGTGCACTCTGCGCTGGGATTCAATTAGGCTGCCTAACAGTAGGGCCTGCATGGAATGGGATGGAGGAGTTAGAGCCCTGTCATATGGGCCCAGTGGGGCGGCAAGCCTCCACTCTGTCTGCCTAATGCTGGTGTCACCGCTGTAGGGAGAAGCCCACTGCCTACGGCTCTGACTGACTGCATTAACTCACTTTATTTGTTTTGGGTTTTTTTTTTTGTCTTTTCCTCTTTCCAGCTGCAGTAGATAAGCCTTTTATTCAAAAACAGCATTTGTCAGCCACAAATTGTAGATTTATGTTTTTTTCCCCAAATGAAATTCAAGTATTTGCACTTCTTAGCCCAAGGGAAGATGAATTCTTGTAAGTCTTCTAAGTAGCAGAATGAGCACATAGTCCAGAGAAAACTGCTTCTTTTGCCAAAATATTAGGTTGCTTTTTGAATCTTTAATAATATTGACTGTTTAAAATGACTGTAGTACAATACAAAAAAAGTGAAAAGGCTCATCTCTGTTGTGGTTATTTAAAAACAATAGTCTAAGACAACATGATAAAATACACTAGACTGCTCTTCCAGTGGAGAAAACATGAGAAAGTGCCCTAAACACAACTACAAACGTTACTCAAACAGGCGTAAATGTTGCAGTCGCTGGGGACTATTTCCACTTATGGAAGGATATACTTTTTGTGTGCTAGTGAGTATTTACAGCAGCGGGATGGTGTTTGTGGGATTAAGTCAAAGGAAACCACAGTAGCAGTGTTCATGTTAATGAAGAAACACGTCAGCCGTATTTTGTGGACAACACTGGAGGTCTATAGCATAGAGGAGTAATTATATGTCAGGGTTATTTATATGACCCACGAGCTATTGGCCAGACAAAAGGATATTGAATATCAAGGCCCACTTAGCAGATAAGTGGTGTATTTGGCACTCCGAGCCTCTAATAAAATCCTTGATTTGTATGTAGACACATCTCCCACAGCGTTCAAATTACACTGTGGCTTTTGGGGAGCCCAGCCTTGTAAAAAATACATTTAAACAGAGAATATCTAACCGGGGTTACAATTACAATTATTAAATACCTTAAACTAAAAGACTAATGTTTACAAAGAAAGACAATCTAAGGTGCGTAATATAGTTTGAGTGCACCTTCACACATGGATGGCCACAGTAGGAATAGACAGCATTGTGTTTATTAGATAGGAATGATCAGTTTGTTTGTGAACTGTTTGTGCCAATAACAGGTTCCTGATAGATAATAGGTACATAAACACTTATGTACACAGAAAAATATAAATCTATACAGAAAAAAGACTGTCACCAAAAATTAAGATATGTTAGAGTTCCCCATACATTTCTCCAATGAGCTCTTGTCTTTTTTGGGGAGATTTCCAGGTGCCCTGTTTGCTTTTTAGCCCATAAATCATATTGTTCTGGGTGATGAAAACCCTGTTCATGCCCTGAAATCCATGCAGGAAATCTACTGTGTGCTGTAAATAAATCCAGTTTAAGACATGTTGAGAGACAACAGCATTTAAGTTATTTCACATTTTGTCGTATCTAGAACATCTGGCTGTATAAAGAGTACTTTCATGCTTTAAACTGCCATAAACAGGGTCCTGCTGAGGACAAAATGAATCATAAATACTTGAATTTGGATAAAGTGGGGAGAAATTTTCAGCCTACAATTCGCCCATTTTAGCCTCCTTTATGTTGTTTTCTGAATTGTCCTCCTTTGTGCCCACTCCAAACATCACGCCCGTCTCTTTTAACCTTCCTCTGATTGGTGCAGCTGCTGAACACCGTCTCTCCTTCCCGTGTGAGGCCGTGTCTGCAAGCCAGACCAAACAACTTTCCCGACATGGAGGCCCGCTCGGAGTGTAATCAGGGACAGAGCCTCAGAAGCACACCCCCGCTTCAAAACACTCAACGTGAGCAACGTAACCAGGTAGAGCTATTCCTCGCACTGTCCTCTCCACCCGGCGCTGAGGCCACAGCCAGCAGGACGGTGGCCCCACCCTTTGCGCCTCAGCGTGGGATAATCAGTGTGGAGCCGCGGCTGGGATTACAGCGGGGCGGGTAGTGCGGGGCGGTGGGCTGAGGGCGAGCAAGGTGACGGGGGTTCTGTGGAGGAGGGGATCTCCCGCCATCAGCAGACCCAGCGTGAGACCTGATAATCACAGACCCACCACGGGCCTCAAACCAGGCCGCTAACCAGCCATTATTGAGTGCAATCACGAAGAGGGAGGCCCATCAGAGGGAGAGGAACAAAAAGACACAGCAGTACCTGCCTTTCAGTCTCAGAGAAACACTTTTGGGGTGAAAGAAATAAATGAAAAGTTTACTGAGTGAGTGTCAATCTCCCGGTACTTGAAATCAGCATGTAAGTGAAAATCTGAAGCGAAATATTTTCCTAGCAGAGGGCAGAAAGTGAGTTTTTTTTCAGTCGACACATTGGCAACAGTGTTTCCAATATATGGCATCCCAAAGTGTTCAACATTAGATGAATAAAAATATATAAATTATATGAATGCACCAACAATTTATTAAATAATTGAGGAACATTATTAAAAATCATTCCATCCAATCTATGCACAAATAACACAACTTTAGACTTTTAAAGTGCATGCAGTGCATACGTCACAGTCCAAGTTTGCATGCAGGTAATAAGCCAATCCTACCAATTTGAAAAGTGAGGTGATGTAGTATAAGGAGCGCCTATGGAGGAGTTGGTGTGCTTGGACTGGTCAAACAAATACTGGAAGGTGGGGTTCCATGATGCTAGTGCGTTACATGACTTACTTAACATCGGCTGTTTATTTTAACCCAAACTACAATGTTTTCCTAAACCTAACTAAAGGCCGGTTTTACAATGTTTAAGACGAGTCTGTAGTGTTAGACTTGCCTTAACTTTGCTCATAGATTAGTCTCTTGCAAGTTAGACCATTTCCCAATAATTAACCCCAGGCTGACTCAGGCTTAAGACCAATGTTACCATGGTAACAATCAGTGCCACCAACTGATCAGTAGCACCCAACAACAAAAAAACATGGCTCATAATTTGTGGTTTGCTAACACTGTTATGGAGAGAGCAATGAGCGTGAAAGTGACTAAATAACATTTGAAAATAACAAGTTGAGTTTTAATCAATTGAGTTTACTTTAATGTTGGACACTTTGGGCCTCCATACCAACACCTGCACTCTTTCATTATGATACAAATACATGTTTTACAATCACTTTGACCGCTTCTCTGTTTTTGGTGTAATTTGGAGTTTTGCCTAAACATACCAAATGTTAGATTTTATTCAGAGAAATGCTTTGGGATCATGAACACAAGAACTTTATTTTTTTCTTTTAATGCACCTAATTGCATTCCTTCTCACAGAAGAATGCACACGATGAGAGCGGTTTTGTTATAAAAACTGCAAAACATACAATTACAAGTCCCATTAACATGCTTTTGAAAAGAACATAGGTACACAAAAGAGATGGACTGAATACATGAGACAAAATTACAGACAGTCGATACCCCTTGTTCATTGATTGTCACGGAAACACAATGAAGTCTTTAGTGGTTTTACAGAAGAGGCAGAGGTATGGTGTTTCTATCTCAGGGGTGACCAGGCGGTAAAGGGTGGGGGTCATTTTAAATCACACTTTAATTCAACAGAAGATGACAGCCATTGTCAACATGCTTCGTATCGAATTTAATCCCTGAAAGAGACAGTAATGTAGTGCCTTGTCATGCTCGAGTAGCTGATTTTTTATTCACTGTATGTGTGGTAGGTGGGTGGTAGTGGGCGATGCTATAAATGTGTGTCTCTGGAATGTGTGTGTGTATGTTAACTCGAGATATCCATCCGTGGCTGCATGGATACTTTACATTGTTTTAGTTGTCTTTGCATGTGTAAATACGAGGAAGCACATTTAGGGGAAGACAAAATAACACAGATCTGATCTGTCATTTTATAGTGTATAATATAAGCTAATGCATCAACACTCCTACTACCTTTGAAATGAATTCACTACTCACAGAAGTTACTGTTGAAGCTGGCAAGGCTTCAGTATCGTGATGGAAAAGCAATAAAAGTAGCCCATCAGGGCTTTCCTGCCACATTGTTGCCACTGGAACGGCACCAGAGAGGGCACTGTACTACATTTTGTCTCCTGGAAGGGCACCAGAGAGGACACTTTCCGCTGGAAGGGCAAAATGGAGGGCAATTACCGCATTTTCTCCACTATAAAGGCACTATAGAGGGCACGTTACCATGTTTTCTCCATTGCAAGGTCACTTTAGAGAGCAATTTATCATGTTTTCTTCACAAGGGCACTATAGAGGGCAGTTTATCACATTTTCTCCACTATAAAGGCACTATAGAGGGCAGTTTATCACATTTTCTCCACTATAAGGGCACTATAGAGGGCACTTTACCATGTTTTCTCCACTGCAGGGCATTATAGAGGGCACTTTGTCCTGTCTTTTCCCTTGGAGGGGCATTTTATCTACCATAGAAGCATCCAGTAGAGCTCTTTTGCATCATTTTTTTCAAACATGGGGGCACCACGGAGGTGGGCACCACGGAGGTTGTTATGCCTCATTTTTCTCCAGGATTCTATGACTGTTGTAGGTGCAAGAATCATATGTATTCTCAGGTGCCTCATGTAAGATTTACACTCTGAAAGCTTCTCATTCTTGCCAGTTGCGTGTCTCAGGAGCTGATCGTGCACCACACATCCATGTCCTCCAGACTAGGATCGTGGGTTGACTCATTGCAGCTTTTTTTTTTTTTTTTTGCTATTAGCACTTCTGAGATAACTTTGGATTTTTAAAAAAAGTCATACTCTTCAGTGTGAATGCTGCATTTTCCGTTCAAAATGTAATTTTCTGCTGTTTAAGTGCTGTTTCTGTGGTGATGAGCAGTCTGTTTCATCCTTTCAACTGTGGCTGCAACTGTTTGTGAATACCTTAAAGCACATATCAAAACATCTGTAGGATTCATGGTGTTGACTTTGGTAAATATTGCGGCGTTGTGAGTTGAAATTTAATTGAGTGTTTGGTCTGTGAGCTGATATAGAGGAAGGTGGTTCTGTTGTGCTGGACTTTATTGTTGAGCTCTAAAGCATTGTGGGTTTAAGTCAGTGAAGCATCTCTGTGCTTCACATGAAAGATGTTTTTGAAAGGGGAAATAAAGTCTTTGAAAGCCAGGGAAAATGGCCTAAAATGTCCCCAATTAAATAAGCAGTCGGTGATAGCGATACGGTCAAAGTAGACTGCATCTCCACTCCCCCAAAGCAGATTAGACCTTGAGAAAGATGCTTTGTGTGTCTGTGTCTGTCAATCTGTGGATATTTGTTATTGTGAGCTCTTTGTCTGTGTCTGTATGAGTTCTGGCTTCAGTCCAGACTCCACATCCAATAGAGAAATCTTTAAAAATATCATATTTCGTCTTCAGCAACAACCTGAGATTCTGTTTTGTCCTTCCTGGCAAATATGTAGGTTTTAATTTAACACAGAAACCGATTTTTATCCTGTCTGGGAGCATTGCTATTTCAGAGTAAAACTAAATAAAAGACATTTTCTTTGTACCGATGCAGACGATTCAGAGACTCTACACACCTCAAACTTTTCGCAGTCATGCGATTTTGTGTTTAAGCTCGCTATCTCTTACATCTGTGGTATTGCTGTAGTTCCAAGTAGAAAGTGGTCTGATTTGATTCCTGAAAAATGACTCCCCGAAACCTGGGAAGGAAAATGAAAGTGATTATGAGGAAGAGAGAAGAAGGATAATTGCTGACAGTGAGTCCTTGCATGAGATCTGTGAATTATGACAGGCTGGTCTTGCTCTGAATGTGTGCAATTTGGTGTTAAAAAAGAAGTGCCACCTGAATTTCTAGCAGTCAAACTGAATGATAAGTTTCATGACTGTACAGCTCACTTTACCCTCACATGTGATCCCGTTTCAGAGACTTTTAAATTGATGAAAAATGTCAACAGTATCTTCAGAGAATCTGAACTAACCTTTTAAAATACCAGTCACACAACGCAAACAAACTACCAGGTCAAGGCAGTTAGACCAGCAACTCCCATGCTCTGTGGCTAAAAAATGACTGATTTTACCAAAGGAATTTGGTTGGTTTGGAGAGCACAATATTCAGCTTATATAACAGTGGTGTACTGTTGGAAAAGGCTGTTCCCAGGATAGGAAATGTGTCATTTTCGGGAAAAATGTTAATCCCGACTCCTCGCTACATCACATCATCTAACATTACATAGGCGAAGACTTTTTGTCTCTCCGATGTTTAACCCAAGACTATCATTAAGTACCTCATATGACCCCACTAAAAAAAGAATCCACACTATCTCTTTAATATCACTTTGGGACATGAATCTCTGGCTCTGTTTGCAGTGCTTTTGTTGTGATATATACCGTATGTCACCCTTGCTGCCTCTCAGTGAAGTACATCCTTGGACAATGGCTCCATCTGACAGCAGAGATAAGGCACCCCGAGGTTGAGTTGCTTTTGTATCAGTATGCATCACTTTCACCAGCACTTCACTGGCTGTGTTCTCACATGGGAGTCGGGATATCCAACCGCTCCGTCTGGACAAAGAAATGAGTAGAGACAGGGCTGAGTGTGGGCTACAATCCCCTTGGTAGTTAGACTCTGGAAACCAAAATATTTTTTGACTGTGGGTATTTAGCTACATTATCTCATATTATACTAAATGTAAATAAGAAGTGATCTGCGGGAGCAAAATCTGATTAAACTTTCCATTGTTGGAGCTTTACAAATCTCTCTGGCCCTTGGTATTTTAGTAGCAGCAGCTGCTGCTATAATGTACCTGCATTACATTATAAAGCAAAAAAAAAAAAAAAAAGACTGATACCATTCTAACATCTCTATGCTAAATATGAGGCTAGATTCAGTATAGGTCATAAGTTTAGCCTAGCTTAAAGACTGGAAGCAGAGTTGTTAGCCTGGCTCTGTCGAAAGGCTAACAAATCCTCATGCATGCCACTTTAACATTTCAGTTTTTGTCTAGTTTAAACAGACAAGATACAACTGTCTGTCAGACAGTAGATGGATTTGTCCTTAGTTAACTTCAGTCGGAGTTAAGTAGGAACTCTGACTTTGAGACATGTTCTGTGGTATTTTTTCTAGTAGGATATCAGAAATGTTGTATCTTTTTAGCGTGATGTGTACGAAAATATAACTGTAAAAACACTTTTCACTTGTCGCAATTGACACAAACATCCTGAAAATAACAAATTGATGATTTTACAATACTATACTGATAAAACATTTAGCTCTAGCTTCTGCGCCTCAGAAGTAAGGCTCATTTTGTTACCTTGGGCAGAGCCAAGGGAGCCTTTTCCCCATTTCCTGTCTGTATGCTAAGCTAACTGGCAGATCTAGCTAACGTTAACCTACATGATTAGTGGACAAATACGAGGATGGTATCAATGGTCTCATTTAACTGAAGTGAATAAGTGTTTCTCGACTTTATTATGTTGTTTTTTCATCTGTTACCACTGGTTATGAACTTTTTCACACTTGTGAGCCTCTTCAAAGAACACTGAGTTGAATGTGAGGCTCATTCTGCCCCCTCACACTATTTTGTTCTCCCCTTGCTAATCCTTTTACATGCTTTTCTAACAACCTCCGATTTCTGTTTGAGTTACTGGACATCCTCGGGACCTGTTTCTGCATTTCAAGAAACTAGTCAGCCACACACACACACACACGCAGACAGCAGCGAGAGAATAACGGGACCACACCTCATCCTCGCTCATTATTAATGAAGGGGTCAGGTTGGACACGAGCAACGTGAAGCATGATGTGAATTAAAAAAAAAAGAAAACATGCAGAGCAGGTAAAGCAGGCTGCCGTGAGACGCTCTGACTAATGAGTAGTTCTGTGTTGCTGTAACATCGCTGTTTCCCATGCTGTGATGTGTGTTTGGTCAACCTGCTTTAAAAAATGCATAATTGGGTGAGTTGGTGCTTGTGAAGAAAGATGACTCCCACAGAGCCTGGCTCTCGCAGCGCTGCTACTCCTCAGCAGCTAATGATTTTATTTTTGTAGGTAAGAAGAAGTTATTATCAAATGTAATAAGTATTTTTAATAGTGTTTTGGTTTTTGTTCAAGCTTATGCAATTGGAAAAGTGATGCATTATAGCCTACTGTTCTAAAATTGGGTTCAAGTTCTGTTTGGATTTTACATAAACAAAAAAGAAACCATACCTGTCAAATTATATGCAGTTTACTCCTGTACAGTCAGACATTTTACAAGACCTGAGATAAACTCAGAGGCATTTCGCCGTCCTCAGGCTGTTTAGCTTTGTGGGGAAACATCTCATTTGCGGCTGCCTGGCTGGCCACTGTTTACTTAAAGTAAACAAATGAGAGATTTACATGTCACATGTTGCCCAACCTCTGCTGCCAAACTAAATTACATACTTGATGAATAAAGCAAACCCAGTCAGGTATAAATTTGTGTTTTTTAAGTCAGTTAATATGAATAAAATTGAAAACCTGACCATATCACACTTGCAAAGGTTTTTTTACACGCTTGTAAGGTACATGAGATAAGTTTTGAAACAAGTCAAATTTTATTTGTAAAGCCCAATATTACAAATGATAATTCGTGGAACTCCCCCCTCCCCAGATGTGCCACAGTTATCACTCTAAACAGCCTATGTGCAGTGAGAGAATGACTGGCGTAGCAACAGTAACTAAGGAAGTCTCTTAAAAGTCTCTTTAAATAAGGACTGTGCGGCTAATTGTATTTTCTGAAAATGAACTTGAATATTCTTGGAATAATATGATTAACAATTTTCCAAACAACTGCTCCAATTAACACCAGAATCCTGTGTCCACGTGAAGCGCCTCTGCCTGGAGCCTGGACGACTGGCAGGGGTCCTCCTCTCTGCAGGAGAGAAGTTGTGGGGAGCGAACGGCCAGCCTTATGATTCCCTCCACGTCCCTCTGATTCCCAGCCACTCGCCGATCAATAGTGGTCTTTGAGCAAAGCAGAGGCCCTATTGTGGCTGCATTCGCCAGGGCCAAGCTACGGCACCGCCATTGGTGCAGCTAAACCATGACAGATTCATCCTGGCCTGGTTCTCCCATTAGTCAGCCACCACGGGTGAAAACACAGACCCGAGGTCCCCTAATGGGAATTTAATGCACTTCAATGTACCTGCAGCCAAATAGAAAGAAAACGGCCGCTGTTTTTCCCTCCACAGATGATGACTCACAGTGGATATTAGATCTCCGCAGTCAGCGAGGCCGACATGTATCATAAGCGGAGTCTCTTTGTGTGCAGAAGCGGCTCCAAATTGGAATCGGGGCATTGAGTGCACCTGTGTGCTGCCGTTGGGTTTACGGCTTAGTGGATGGATCGTTTCTTTTACTGAGAAGGAAGAGTGTGCTTAATGTGGAGTGTGTGTGTGTGTGTGTGTGAGTGTGTGTTAGGGTGTGCATGCTTATCTCAACCTCATACGTGCATGGATAAAAGCCCGTCCTTGTGGGTGTTTACTTCTTACTTATGCAAGCATATCCTCTGTTGCTCCTTGTCAAACAAAAAACACAAAAAGTGACTCTCAGTGCACTGTAAAAGAAGAAGAAAGACTAGGAAAGCTGAGAAATCTTCCTCTAATTTGTTAATTTGAGGCATTCAAAGTGTTATCTTTAGTTTGTCAAACTTAACATTACTACTCAGATCTACTCATACATGTACTCATGTACTCTCGTGTGCTTCTGTGACTGGAAACATGTTAACGCAGGGGCAGGCATTAAGAATAACTATATAGAAACAGACAATCTTCTTTTGTATGATCTTGTTTGCATATGTAGGTTATGATTGTTATGAAGCTACTTGTTCTGCACTTGGACGTTGTGTTCCTTTATGATTTAATGTTTTCATGCCTGATCAAGTTATAGTAACCAGCTAAAGACAGTGAGCTGTAAACTGCTTTTGTCATTCTTTGAGCAGCAATTTAAAGTATTAATAATCCGTACTTAAAATAGAGTTTGATTTTGGCTCAAAACTCAAATCTATTGAAGTAAAGTTGCCCTGAATTTTTGAGTTATCTCAACTTTTTCATTTTTATTTTTTGTATAGAGCCATCAGTAGGATGTATTGAGATGCTCGAAACCAGTTAATAATCCCTTGTAGTACGTTTAAGTTGAGAAAACGTAAGCTATAACATTTGAACTGCAAACTATGTGTTCTTATAGTTTGAAAGCATACATCAACAGTGCTATATTAAAAAATAATCCATATTTGGGGATATTTGTGGTATATTTACTCATATGTGACTTAAAAGCATGCATGGACTTATACTGTAGTATGTACAGTAGTTTAAGAAAAAAAAACAACAGGCACTCAAATGTAATTAAGTTTTCTTAACTTACAAGTGTAGGTATGAATATTAATGTTAAGTTATTTATAGACTTAAGATAGCACTTTCAGTGAACTTGCCCAAAGTTAGTACAACAAATTGGCTCATAGTTGAGTAAACTCATAAACACTTTGCAGCTGCTTTACTTTTTAAAGTTTTCTCAACTTTCCGTTTTTACAGTGTGGTACAAATGAACCTTTATAATCCAGTTCATCTGTGTTACATGCCACCTGAAGAGGAAATAAAGTCTTGAAATGTATTGCTGATGATTTTCCCACAAAGTGAATTTAAAAGAAATTCAGTTTTTCTGCTTTTTTAGCAATTTGAGCATAAAAACTCGTTCTCATTTTCCACTGAAGTAGCTTCCATTTTCTTTCCATTTAGCATTCAGCATATGAATTATGCATATGGATAGACGCATCATCCCATACAACCCGAAGTGTCTCTGCTGTGTAGCCCTTTGCCTTTTTTCAAAATAAAAAAAGATTTTGTTTCTGCTTGGCTGAGGCTTTAATTGATCTAATTACTCGCTCAATTTGACTTTCCAATCCAAACGTCCCTTGAAGAATCCTCGCTCTTAGTTGTATATTTTAATGGTGTCCGTGTCCTGGTTTAAGCACAGAGGCAAAAGTAAACACTGTTTGTAATGCTAAATACTTTGCTGAGTGGATCAGCATAGAAAGTATTTCATAACACAGTAATTTTTCTATCTGCGAAACAGTCGAATGCTCATTTGTGCGGTGCAGCCTGTTGTGGTTGCTTGGGATTTTGCAGAGCAGCGTGTCTCAACAGGCCAGAAAAATTAGCATTGTGTGCTTCCAAGCCTTTAATTTTCTCCAGTGTTGTTTTAGTTGCATTTACCAGTTTGCTTGCACTTTTACATTTCTGTTAAGCTTCTTGTATTATGGTACTTCTCCTGCTTTATCAGCACTTCCTGCAGCTATTTGTTATTAGGATTCTCTTTCTGTGATTTCAGCTGTGCAGTCAGCCAAAACATCACTGAAAAGCACACAGCTCTCTCAGTGCACTGTGC
The DNA here is from genome assembly GCA_027495735.1 of Lutjanus campechanus. Classification (NCBI taxonomy): domain Eukaryota; kingdom Metazoa; phylum Chordata; class Actinopteri; order Lutjaniformes; family Lutjanidae; genus Lutjanus; species Lutjanus campechanus. Next base: position 20,547 of record JAJHUR010084979.1, read on the forward strand.
CCTGGCCCTTTTGTGCTGTTTATGCCAACGGCCACGACACTGGCCCTCCAGCCATCCAGAGGGCAAAGTGCCTGGCCTGGCTAGCTGGTGGACGTAACCCCGTGAACCCTCCCTTGGACACACAGATGCACACGCACACGAGCTCTCGAGCGGACGATTATAAAACATGACAGTATTGGCAGGTCCCGGGACGGCCGGGTCTCCTCCGACCCTCCAAGGTGTTGGGATTCATAATGACCCTGTAGGCTTCTATCCGATGTGTATTGAGCGCTTGTGACACATAAAACTGTTGTGGCGTGATGAGAAATAACCACTGTCAGCCCACATCTGCGCTTCAAAAGATTTAAGCGTGGACGGAGGAGAGGGGAGAGGGGATGCAGAGAGGAGAGATGGACCAGAGAGGAGAGGAGGCACGGAAGAGAAGGGGAGGCAAAGGGCAGTCCGCATGGCAGCGCAGCATGATTCATGCCCCTGCAACAGGACAGAGGCTTTCTAAAGAACACACTTCTGTTACTATGGCTTAGTCACGGGTCCACTGACTAATACCAAAATGGTCTTTTGAGCTACAGCACAGTCTGTTCAGTTCATGAAAACTTTGGCCTCTCTTAACATTAGTGTCTGGTAGATCCTGGAGAAACATCTTTTTTCCTCATACCATGTTTCATCTGAATCCTCCCAAGTTCATCTTTCATCATCTTATCACGCTGATAGATGGAGAGATGTTAGGTTGATAGATACATGGGTGGAAAGATGGCTGGATGTTGGAAGGAAAGATGGATGAATCCTAGAGGGATGTATGAGTACATAGAAGGATAGAGTGAAGATTGAAAAGATGTCACATATGTTTGATGAATGGATGGATGGATGGATGGATGGATGGATGGATGGATGGATGGATGGATGGATGGATGGACGGATTCATAGCTGGACGGTTAAGTGGACGCTAACCCTATGGATTTTACATGGTAGATGGATAGATGGGTGGATATATGCAGGAGGAATAGATTCATAAATAGGTGTGTAATTAGATAGGAGGATAGATTCATAATTGCATGGAGGTTTCGATAGGTAGGTAGGTAGGATGGATGACAAATAGTGTCATAAATGGATGGATAGATGTCAGAGATGGATTGGTGCATAAATACAAGTTTGGATGGATAAATAGATTCCTTAATGATTAATTGATGGATGGATGGATGGATAGATGGTTGGGTAGATTATTAGAAGGATGGTTTAAGGATCAATGGATAGATTTATTTGTGGCTGGATGGATGGTTGGATGGTTCGATGAAAGATGGATGATAGTAGAAGATGGATGGAAGCTGGATTAAGGATGGATGGTTGTGAGATGAATGGATGGGTGGATGGATGAATTCAGAAATGGCTAGATTCATGGATGGATAGATGGTTGTGGGTTAATTGGAAAGATGGAATTGTGAATGGATGGTTGAATTGTTTGATGAAAGATGGATAGTTGGATTAAAAATGGATGAATGGTTAGATGGAACAACATGGACATGGACAAAGAAACAGATGGATGGATGTTATATAGTTAGATGGATTGATGCATGTGATCCTTAAACCACACAAACACAATACCTACAAATACATGAAAAACTTTTATCTAATATCTCCTCTCCCACTGTTCCTGTCTCTGACAGAAGAGGAGTTGGTGCCATGTGCCGTCACTGTGGCTCAACAGACAAAGAACCAAGTGACATCTCCAGCAAATTACAGACAATTAACTTTAACAACAAGTGAACACACTGTTGACAAGTGCATGTTGACAGGTAATCTTTTGGGAGAGGCTGTCCAAAAACCATTGCAACAAAAAACAGCCCAGAAGATGTGAATTATGAATTTAAATAATAAGAAAAAAACAAAAAAACAAAGCCACTCTTTTATTTCCAGTGTTAATAAAAGCAGTTTGCCATAGGTTGTGCGTCTAATTTAACACAGAGTAAAACACAAGTAAACAGCCTTTGATTTTCCTTTTCTTTCCGTCACTGTGATGTTTTCAGGCCCGGTGGACTAATGTGATTTTGAATGATGAGACGCGCTCAGCATGTCGTCTAACTCACAGAGGGGTTTCAGGTAGTTCTACCTGTTAACCGACAGTTAGCCTAAGTGTCTGAGCGGGGTCCCCTGCGGCGAGGCAAGAATTTCAGCTCCACGGGGGAGGAGAGCGAGGGAGGTGGAGGCGATTAGAATCGTGTGCCGCCTCCCAATCATGTCATCAGTCTTTTGAGATGAAATAAGTTTGTTAGTTTACCATTCTGCATGTGTCTGTCCAACTATAGCACCTACATGCCTGAAATGTACGCCAGTGCATGTAACAATTGAACGCTTAGTGTTGATACTGGCTTTTGAAGCTTGATACAGGAGATATTTCTTGACTGCCAGATATTTTTTCATGCCAAGATTTTATGTTTTACTTTATTTTTAAATGCAAAAAATCCAACTTTGCATTCAAAATGAGCTAAAAGTAGTCCAGATTTTACACACGACTCCTGAAAGGCCCTGAAAACATATTTTCTCAATCAGTTTGTAATGAGATCCTAAATGAACACACACTTTTCTGTCAAAGTTAGTCAGTTTTTGGTTATTTCACATCAGAGATTTCTTTATTTCTTTTTTCCCTCAGTTCGGAAGTGGGTGGGGCTACATTGGAAAAAGGTGATGACTCATATGTCTATGTACCAATCAAGATTTCACTAAAAATCTGATGAAAGTTGTTGGGTTATTTGGTTAGTGTCAGTCATATCAGACCACACCCACACAGCCATGAAGCAGACAAACTTTAGGTTACTTCGTAACCATAATCCTAGTCTCTGAGTAGCATGCATGAGCGGTTCTTGGGTTTTGCGAGGGACATGAGGGTCATGATGTCTCTGTCTTTCAAACATGCATTCAAAACAGCAGGACAGACCACTTCAGACCAGGAGGGGAGAGGCGTAGAGCAGAGATGAGAGCCATACTACAGCTCCTGGCTAATTGAACGGACAAAATGGGCAAAGAAATGGAAGATTGTTGTGCCACATCCTTCAGAGACCCTTAGCATCGCAGATCAAGCTGTTGCACTTGACAGGTGAATCGTACTCCAAGCTGATAGGATGCGACACACAAGACTCCAGCAGGATGAGTGGAAGAGGACCCATAGCTGTCAGTAGTCCCTCCTAGGATGCTGATTGGGTGCACTGCTTTTGGCGCGAACACTAAGAGATAACTTGAAGCCTGGCAACATGGTTTCTCGCGTGATCTCGTGAACACTGCTGCCTCACAAGGTAAGCTTTGTGCACAAACATAGTCAAAGTTGATGGACAGTATTTTGCAGATGTTGAACTTTGCATGTGAAGATGTTGATCATATTATCATCACCATCTTGTCACATCCAACCAGACACAAACTCAAAAAATAATTATTTCCTGTGTGTATATGTGTATATGTAAATAATTGCTCATAGTGTTTTTATACCATGAGAATTAAGTTTTGAAGTCTTCATCTTCAAAAGATTTACTTTGTTCCTCCTTCAGTAATGAATGCCTAAGATTTCAGTCTTAAGTATAATGTTTACCTCATTTAATGCTATGCTTACCTGCACACAAAAACACACAAGCAGTGCAAATCAGGTGGTTAATCACAGCTTTTGTCATAATCTACTGTTGTTTCACTGCCTCAGTCTTCTCCACCCACTCATGCGTTGTCCGACTGTTTGATTTTGTTCCTTCTTTTATCTTTCCAGCTCTAAATTCCAACAGGATTCAAACATCCTCATCCCCTTGCTTTACTCCTCTGTTACCTCATCCCCCATCGCTCTTCCTTAGCTGGTTTAACCTCTGCATCCTGGCTTGAATTCTCTCTCTTCTCACCTCCAGTGGCGTTATGAGCTAGCTTTGTGCGTACGTTTGTTAGTTTTTGCTTGTTGCTTGGAGCGGCGGGAGGTCTCCGGACAGAGCAGAATCTGAATTTCAACCCCCTCCCCAAGCTTTTTTGTAAACCTCCTTCCGTGTCGGAGGCCTTGCCAGGGTGCTGAGTGAGCGCAGAAAAAGGTGGAGAATGGGTGGCATGGTGATGGTAGGATGGTTGGGTTTTTGTTTTTCTTTATTCTTTTTTTGAGGAAGGGGGTCTCATGGCTCTGCACAATCAGAATGGTGCCTGTTTTTAATGAGGAGGCTGTTTATTAAGTCCACTCAGGGAGGCTGTGCAAGTGCTTAGCATTTGCTCTCTAATTAGGAAAGCTAAACAGTCCCTGTTGCTGAGGATCAACCATTAGGGGGGAGAGGAGGCACTCAGCGTGGCTGTGCACGGGATGCAGATTGCTCGGCCAAATACTGGAGGAAGGAGGAGGAGGAAAAAGAAAGAAACAATCAAACGTAGAGTTATTGTCAGTGCAAACAATAGGCTCATATTTTTGGAAGAAGAGAACGGATTTCCACATAGCAATGATGAAGAAACCAATCACATACAGAGCGCCAGCAGGTACTACAGTATGTGAAGGTAAATCCATCCAGCATGGCCAGATCATTACAAGGAGTCCACCTAGTGGTGTTTAAGAGAATTACAGCAAAACATCACTTTATATGTCACCTTTATTTGTCTAGATTGTGACAATTTCACGATCTTTATTATTCATTTGCAAAAAATGTGTAGCCAGAATTTTCAGCAGCTCTCGAGTGAAGGTGGTCCGCCTTTCTGAAATGTGTATGCGTGGGGTGAAAACATGTTTCTCAGGCCCGTGTGCAGCACAGGGAAGAGCCATGATGAGGATGTTGACAGGGAAAACAACACCATTCTGCCACAGCTCCTTTCATCCACACAATAAATGCCTCCCTGATTACCCTGTTCCCCGTCACGCAGATTGCTGTTAAAGTGCAAGAAGAGACGGGCGCTTTTTAGATTAAGACCCTGATCAAATTTTCATAACTCAATTTCGGGGAGAGAAGGGAGAGGAGGTGGGGGTTGTAAAAGTGTGTGTGTTGCCCATAATCAGCTTTCTTTGTCTGCATCCATTTCACTTTGAGTAAAACTGTGTCATTGATGATAGCGTTCATATAAGCTCTGGCTTTCAAATAGCCAACCAACTTAATAAAGCTGAGGCTGATATCCATGTTTATTTAAAGTATTAAAGTTGGCAGTTATTGCTGCTTTAGAGATCATTTTCAATATTTACAAATCCTTTTCAATAGCCAACTTTACAAAGATTAATTTTCTTCAGACATAATTCTTGTAAAGAAGGGACATCCTCTGTAATATTTCATTTGCCCTTTATTCAACAGGATTTTTCTATGTGCTTGAAAATTGGCCTGTCTTTGCAATGTAATGAATAGACCAGTATATTTTTTGAATATGTTGCAAAATATACCACTTTTGAGCTTTGAAATCAATTATTGAACTTGGACATGTTCATCTGTTTTCTGCTCTTTTATCCAGGGCCAGGTTGCAGCAGGCTAAGTAAGTCCAGACATATCTCTAGGAGCTATTCAAAGGCAACTGAACTTGCTTGAGTCTTTTCTTCCCCCAGCTGCACCTTGAGATTAAGCCCATGAACATTACAATAGAGAGCGTTGCACAATGCACAACGACCTGTAGAATATGACAAGCCCACTTTGGTTGTCACTTCAGGTCGAGGAAAACCTGCTACCTTTTGGTTCCAGCTGGGAACCAACATTTTGAGTTCAGAGTCAATTTATTTTTGGTTGAAATGCTCTAAGCAGTTCGAAATTAGGTGCGTAAACCGGAATGGAACAGATTTCATGTTGGTGACAAAGGCCTAAAACAGAATCGATTACATGACAACCCTCGCAGAACCCAACCACAACTAGAAAAGTATTTGACTTCCTTCTGACACTAAGGACAACAGAATAAAGAGAACCAGATGGGTTGTAGCAGTGGTCCATGGAAGCCTTCTCCAAATGCACAAAATACATGTAGGTTGGCGAAGCATTTGTGCAGCGAGTGAGAAAAACACTTTCTGGACAAAAGCCTTAAGGCTACTCTTTCAAAATCAAAGATTACATTTATTAATCATAGCAGTCAAATACGAACGTAGCACTTGAGGAATGAACTCTTGGCCCTGATAACTTACCATCGTCAGCACAGGGATCAGCTCTCACCTCATCTGTTATTTGAAATATTATATTTGTACATGACTTGAGCCTTCAAGACCTAACTTGTTCATCTTGGAGACATAGCCCCTGGGAGAGCGCATCGGACTTGTCTCACATGATTTCACGCCAAAGATAATGTGAATAAATTTGATCAAATATTGAGGGTATAAAGGGTAAAGCTATTGTTTTTACAGACTTAAACGTTAAAGAAAAGAGAGGCAAATTGCTGCAATTCACACTGAATTTGCAGTCACCATTTTGTGCCTGGTATGCTGGATTTTTGGGTAAAATCATACCTTATGATTTGTGTGCTATATTGAACAACATTACTCATCAATTAAATATTTAGCATCTTCATTTTTTTCCCCAACAAATCGCACCTTGAAATAACGTTATAACTGAACATGAAGGCTTTTGGATGCTTTCTTTGCTTTGAAATGAAGTACAAATGTTCATGCCCATGACTTACTGTTTCTTGTAAGGCTTACAAGGTTTCTTGTAAGTTGTAAGGTTCACTGTCGAATCCAACTGAACTTTAATTAATGCAGTTTGTTGTTTGTTTTTCTCCCGGTTCACAATTTCCCTGACTATAGGCGGCCATGTTGCAGGATGTTTTGCCTCTCAGTCTGACTGTGGCAGCGTGTTCTGGTGGGAAAGTGACGTCAAAGTGCCTCTAATTGGTCGGGACAATTCTCTCCTCCCAAAATATTGGTACCGTGCATATGCAAACTTCCAGTAAGTGAACCTTTTGTTATTGTTCATAATTAATATCTCTTTTGCATATATTTTGCACCATATACAGCTGAATAGAAAAGCAATGCAAGAAGAATGTGATGCTCCATTGGTATATAATGCCTTGGAAAACAAATGTCTTTGCAGTGTGTTTACATTTTCACCATTTTCTATTCATTCTACTAAAAACATTGTGCTAAAAAAGTGATGAATTGTCCAATATTTAGATGATAAAACCTTTAAGAAATGCATGTTAAATAGCCTGCGTGACTCCCTGTGTTTCAATGAGGCATAGCCCACCATAATGAGCCCTGCTGGCAGGTTCATTCTTACTGTGCAGTCTATTCAAACAGTAATCATGTCAGGTACAGTATTGCCATATTGACCGACTCACTGTGCGTGACCTTTTTAACATGTAACTGCATTTATTTCTCGTGTGCGCTAATGTGCATTTATAGTCGATAGTGCTTCTAACTGGGGTCAGATCCCAAAGAGATTTACAGGCGTGTCTCTCAGCGCTCCGCTCCACTGTTTGCCTGTCATGTACTGGATGAGCTGAGGAGGTTTAGTACCACTGGTGTAACTCATGTACACTGCTCATGTCTCTTTTCCCGCGATATCAATATCACAGTGAGCTGGGTAGCGCCCTCCCCTCTCCGTTCTGTTACGTGCTCCCTTATCTGTTTCTTCTCTATTACTTTCACTCATCCTCTCCATCTTTCTCCTCCTTGTTTCAGTCTCTCTTTCAGCTCGGTCTCAAATGCTTCAGGTTGTATCTGTCTATGTGTCTGTCACCTCTTTCTCTCTCTTTTTCTTGCCTCCCCCTCCCTCTCGCAGACAGTTGACTGGTATGGCGACACCAGACTGCGTGTATTTTTAGCGCTGCCACAGATGGGGCCGTGGCAGCATGTCAGAGACCAGAATGTTCTTTATCTCAGCTGTCAGGCCGTTCCCCGGGACCAAAATGGATCCCGTCCACTTTGGGGGGGGAAGGTGGGGAATGGGGAGAAGCTTTCCCCCCCCCCTCTTTCTCCCACTCTTCAAATTAAGGTTTTTAATTGTGTCTTTTGGCATGGTTAAATAACTTCTACTGTTGAAGGTGCAAATGGATGGCGGTGAAAGGAAATGCTCGCGGTTGCTGTGTCAGCTCCTCAGCGGGAGCTGTATCCAAACCTATGATCAAGTGGAGGTGCAATTGCAGGCCGCACCGCGGCAGAAAAATAGATTTGTTACAAAAGCAAGCTCCCTGAAAGGACCGAACACAGTGGATATCAGTACGTTTTACCAGGCTAGACATAAAATAAGATATTTTTGAACATGTTACATTTTGTAAAGGGAAGAAAATCCAGTTTTGCTTCTCGTACCAAGGTATCAAGGTAATTTATTTATTTATTATTATCATCTACAGCCGCAGTGTCCTCTTTTGAAATGTCTAGTCTGGACCAGAATAAAATTTCAAATTAATGCTAAATTTTCACTGAATGGGTAAGTGTCTTGTACAAGGCGTAGATGTTTATAAGAGTTAAATTGAGCAGCTGACAGTGAGTCAGGCAGCCACTTAACCCATCGCATCACATATCAAAGGAAAACTGCATATTGCACCAAATGTTTGACAACGTTTGTCATGTGAGCATGATGCTGACGTGACTTTTGCGGTCTAGACAAGGGTCACCCCTTGTCTAGACCGCATTTCGTCCGTTGTATTTTCCATTAGCCAGGAGCAGCTTTAAGTCCAAGCTGGGTTAGCATAGTTCTTAAGACCTTTTTCACACCTCCATGTAGTAATGTGCCACCTCCTTTTTATTTCAATGAGGGGAAAGGAGCAGAGGGGAAGCAGTTTGGATCACATCGGAAAGGCTAGGAAGCTGTTGCAGCCCGCGTGGACGTGCACAGATTTTGCTCTGCCACTCAAAGTTCACCATGCTGAACCTCTGGTGGTTGCCGCCTGGCTTTTGCCCATCAAATATACGAGGGTCATCATTGAAATAGCTGGCATAGAGGGTCAGAAAGAAGCGATCATGGAGAAGCTGATAAATAAACAAAAGTCAAGGTCCACTAAGCTAGTATACATGTTATAGCCTTGGATTCTAATGACAGCAGCTACTTTTCATAATGCCTTTCATTTTGGGGAAATGTTCCTCCAGGCACGGGGTTGTCAGGGTGTATACAGCTGGCAGTGTGAGAGGGCATTTATCCTCACTCTCCTCCTCCTCTCCTTAGGTGGTCCATGGCGGTGCATCTGGCTGATCTGGCTGGTGGGTCGACAGATAACGTGTGCATTGCTGATGATCTCGAGGTCTGTTGCTTTTTAATCCAAACCCCATGCTTCCTTTTCCAATATCTAGTGTGTGTATTGGTGTATTTCTGTCCAAGGTAATATGTGTTTCAGCAAGAAAGGCAAAAAAAATTACAGATTAAAACAAAAATGCAGCAAAGTTATGCAGTTAAGCAAAAAGTCTGTGACCAAACTGGTTTGTAAATTTGCAACCCAGGCTTTAGCCATGGCCAAAAGTTCAAGGTATCACCTGGTAAAACACTGAACATGCACAGCTGGGGAATCATCATTTGATTCCCTCACATCTTCCAAAGACAGTGTTGGACAGCAGAGACCAAGAAGCAGTCCTCTCTGACACTGAAGAGTTTTTTTTTTTCTTATTGCACAGGGAGTAGAAAATTGTGCTGCGGGCTACGACTTGAGGGTCAAGTGGTCGGCTTTGTGCATCACAGTTTGGAGTCTGCTGAGACTCTCCTCTGGCAGCATTCACACACTCTAGCAGCAAACCGGCTGTCCACAAGAATATCAAGGAGGGCTGGGAGAAGGACAGAAAGGGGATGCTGATGATGGGACACGTAGAAAGCCTCGATGGTTTGTGGGGCAAAGTAGTCAAAAATGTTCGGTTTCAGTCAGTATGTGGCACTCAGCTCCAAACCCACTGCTTTCAAACACTTGAGTCTGTTTTTTTTAAAGGATAAGGTGTTAGCTAAGACAGCTGGGTACTGTAGTTTTTACAAATGTTACTCAAACAGGAGTATTAGTGCATTTGTTGGCGCCTATTTCAAGCTAGGTGAGTGGTCCTGAGGATGTCTGTCGGTTCAGACTGAAATATCTTGTAACTATTTGATGGATTGTTTTGAAATTTTGTCCAGACATTCATATTCTTAGAGGATAACCCTCACAGGCTTGGGTGACCCTGACTTTTCCTCGCCACCATAAGGTTGATATTTCTGTTATTCATGGTGAAATGTCTCGACAGCTGTTGGATGGAGTGCCGTGAAATTTGATCCAGACATTCATGTTCAGCTCAGAATAAATTGTAATCCCATAACCTCTCGTGCAGTAAAGTTGTAATTAATAGAAAAGGAACAACATTCCCATCAGCCTCAGCTGTAAGCTACATTGTGTTCAGAGCAGACGTTCTCATACTAACACATGATTAACACACTAATATGCTAAAGTAAGATGGTGAACATTACACCTGCTTAATTCTAGAGACAAATAAACTATTTAAAAAACATCTTATATTACCTGGAAAATGCAGTGTCACAAAATGGAAACAAGCTCATGAAAAAATGAAGTTTTAGAGACAAATGGTTCTCACAAGACAGTGATTCTAAAAACATGATAATCTTATAGAATATGATGCAATGCTATAGGTTAAACTACCCATCATTATATAAAATAGTTAAATTGATTTCAATCTTAAAGATCAGCAATAAAGTGCCACATACAAACCAACCAACAGGACCTTTTACTGTCAGTGCATTTATCTGATTAGACTTTTACTCAGGTAAGGTTTTCAATACTTCTTCTGTCTCTGGTATTTTCATTACCTTTGTTGACAGTGAGAATATAGAAAAATATAGAGTAGCAGCAGCTTTATCCTTCAAAAATCTGGCTCACGACAATCATAAGCATTATATTAAAGATGAAATGAAGTCAGACTGTGTGATTAGACAGCAATCTGCAAGATGTGGTCTGAGCTTGAATGTTGTCCTGTGCCAGGAACAAATGATGATCAATATCAACTCTAATTAATATTTTTTTTCTGTGTGAAGCTGATTTTCCCAGCGGTGCAGTGGGAGGGAGACTCGGCTCAATAATGTGTCTTTCAGCAAGGAGCTCTAATCAAGCCCGAAGGTCTCCTTCTGAATCTTGTTGCATTCTGAGCCTCATTTCCATTCCCCGTCCCTCAAGGCAAGGTAAAACAGTCCCGAGGTGTATGAGCGAAGGCTCTATACTTTGTACCGCATGACTAGCCTTCACCTGCAGCTCGGTCAATTGATATGGAAATGATGAGCAGCCAAGTCCTTCTGACTGGAAGAAAATAATGGAGCATACACAATCAAAAAAAGCAGAGAGGTAAACACAAATTCAAAAGAGTGACAGTGATGACTGGAGCAAATTCTGGTGCTTTGTCCAATTTAATTGTCAGCTTCATTTGCACTTTTCAATAACAAGGTTACACAAGTCATCAAGATGGGGAGCACAGAGGGACAGAGAAAAAATATAAGTTGCACATAAGCAACTCAATATTTTGTTACATAAAGTCAAGATGACTCAACAGTTCATGGGTTGAAAAACTTTGTTATTGTAAAACCAGCAGTGGTAAGCAAAGGTTACTATGAGAGCCAAGAAAGGCAAGAGAGGAAAAAGTTCTGGTCATTCATTTTATCAGTCCTGAGTTGTTTTCTCTCTTATATTTATGACTTATGAACAGGTGAAAATAAAGGTTTTACCAGGATAATCTTTCAGAGTTTCTCAAGTGTTTTCTTCATCTGTGAAACAGCTGGGGAAAAAAGTTTTGCCATGTGAACTTTTTTGTCAGGATCATATGTGTGTTAGCAATTATTTAACCTTACTCTCATGTCTTCTTTTGACTAGAAGTAGATTTCAATTGGTGCTAATTGCTGTTGTTAACCTGATGTTAGCCATTAGCCTGCTAGCTAGTGGGTGAAAAACATTTTTTTCACAGCTAACCAACAGCTGCTACCTAAGTTAAAGTTTCCATGAAGTCAAAATCGATGTTTGAGTGTTTTTACATGTGTACTGCACCACACATCACTTATATGCCAGTATCTGGTCCAGCATTGACAAAAAAATGTTGTTTTGTAGATATTCTCTGGTATTTTTAACAGTATTTTCAGAGGAAAAGGATTAAAAACTGTTGATGACTCACTCTGCACTCGGGGGCTTTACTAAATTTGCATCCAATGAAACACTTTCTTGCTTATGATGCAGCCGAGCATGGAAGGACATTAGACTGCATATAATCACTGGAGTGAACTGGAGTGTTTCTGGGAACACAACTTTATAACTTTTATATTAGATGGATGTATAATTTATGGAGAAAATATTTTTTTTTGTTTTCTCTCTGATGTCATCTGGCTGCTCAGCTTCACCTCTCGGTTATTTGACGTCAGTTTCCTGATGGAGAGATAACTGCAGCTTACTTGTTGCTAAAGTAGCTAACTGTAGCTTTTTGCTGCCGTTACTTAGCAACAGAAAGGAGCTCAACAGCCTCCCAAAGAACAAGGACAGTCACTGAGATGAACACAACCTCTGAGACCAATAAGGAATACATCTCAGAGGTTATTTAGAGTTTCCTGATGGAAAGAAACATTTACTTATCATTGAAGTAGCTTGGCTAACCGTTTACTGCCATTAACTTGGTTCAACATGACTTAGCCTTGGGGTTCTCGGAGTGGACAAGAAATACTTTAGCCTCTGCGACACATGAAAAAAGTAAGCTAAAAACATTGAACATAGGAGAGAAAACAATTAAGATCAGACTTAGACAATAGATCACCAGACTTCTGTATATTTATTCTGATTTATAAAAAATCTAAGGAGTACATTGTACACTGTAAGAAAAAAAAAGTCTTCTCTCTCTAATCTTGTTTCTTAAGCTTTCATCCCAAGAGTCACAAAGGATTGACTGTATAAAAACATGCCTGTTCTCTTATGGGAACCTACTGCCATATTTGGTCCATAGCATAGTTTAATTAGGACTCGGTTTTGATGAAGTCTGAAGCATTGAAAACTAGAGAGAATTAGGATGAAACATGGGAGAAAAAGGGGGGAAGGGGGGAAGTGATTGAGGCATATTAACAAAGAGAGAACACTAATCAAAGCCCTTCAGAGGACATATCCCAGTGCACTCTCTTTTGAACGTCTTGCTGCCACAACAATGTCCTCTTTCTCTCGCATTGTGCCGTTCATAGGGAGGAACGTTCAAAAGGGGAGATTACAAGGGGCTGGTGCAGCTTCCATCTCTGCAATAAGTGAGAATGTGGAACACCAGCATTGAGACTCAGCAGTGTGCCAATCAATAAAAGCCCCGTGTTCCCTGTGACCACAATAATTATCATCACCATCCACAGGAATGACATGTTGTTTGGGGCTTTGCAGAAGGTCAAGAGCAGATTGGTGGCACATGACGTTTCCACGGCGCCCGTGCATGTACGGAGAATTGCTAAAAAGGTGAACATTTGGCTCTGGAGCATTTAGATGTGATGATGATGATTGTGCAATTATCTTTAAAGCTTTGGAAACATCCATGTTGATGGGTTAATGTCTGAGATTAGACGCCTCTGCGACAAAGTGGTTCAGAGCTCCGAGGGGAACGTGGTGCAGCCGCATTGCTTTTTCAGCGAGAAGCCCAGTGATTTTGACTATGATTTGGTAAGTAAGGTCATTCTGATCCAGGGGAGGAGTAACTAAGTACACATACTTCATTACTGTACTTAAGTGGATTTTTCATGTATCTGTTCTTTACTTGTGTATTAATTTTTCTGGCACCTGTTTACTTTTACTCCCTACATGTTAACACAAATATATGTACTTTCTACACCTTAGATTTGCAAAACAGGCTTGCTACTTTAGTGTTGATGCATTTGAAGGGAATTATTAATTATGATTTTAATTAACATCATTGGTGCAGCCTTCCCAAAATCGAGACAGATGTAAGACTAAATCGATGGTACAGTATCGCATAGAAAAGACAACTGGTGAATCCATCAGTGCGTATCACAAACAACAGACGTAACAAGATGAAAACAACATAAAAGACGTAGCAAACCAAAAATGAGGTGAAAAAAAGTATTAAAACAAAAGCAATGTGAGGTGAAAACAACTTAAAAGATGTAACAAAATGAAATGACATGACTTTACAGGACAGAATTGATGTAAAACATGTAAAAAGACCAAAAATACGTAACAAGAGATAGCAGGGGAAAAAGATGTCAAAGAAGTAACAAGACAAAGATGTAACAAGCTGAAAACAACATAACAGGAAAAGAGACGTAACAAGAAGGATGTAACAAGGCATAAACAATGTAAAAGATGTAATGAAAAAAAAGATGTCACAAGATAAAAAAGACACAATAAGACAAACATGTGACAAGATGATATCAACATAAAAGATCTAACAAGATGACAAGGATGTAAAAAGACGTAACAAGACAAGGAAGATGCAACAAGGCATGAAAGATGTAAGAGGACAAAAACAACTTAAAAGATGTAACAAGATGAAAAAGATATAAAAAGACATAAGATGTAAACGACAGGGGGAGACTCGGCCATGGAGAAAAGGGGAGGTTTAGTTATCTTTACTTTTATACTTTGGTAAGAGTAAAAGTACTGATTCACCATCTTTATTCAAGTTAAAGTGAAAAAGTACAGGCTCTGACATGTACTCCTTTTCTTTTTTAAAATTCTTTACTTCTAGTCAAGTAAAGAATGTGTACTTTTGCCACCTCTGCTCTGATCTTTCTGATATCCTTTATTATTCATTAAAGTAATGTATATATCATTTTCATCACATTTATTGTTATTATTATTACATGTTTTATTATAATAAAACATTTATTTCCCTTGATTCTTTATTTCTAGCTCCAGAGGACACTAGTAAGCCTTGGTACAATATTTGTTTGGTTTGCGTGTTTCCTGTCCTTTATCTATATCTCATTTGAATTTCTCACTTTAGTAGAATTCTTAGTACTTCACTTTGTCCCTTTTTGTTGAG
>JAJHUR010084980.1:0-68306 GCA_027495735.1 Lutjanus campechanus
TAAGTTGTGCGTCACTCCACCAGCCGACCACGGGTCGAGTCCTCCGTTACTGAAATACAACAGCAGAGACAGTTTGCACTGAAAACTACGATGAGACAACTTATTAGGGTGTTCAATTAGAACATGGTGCTTCAGTAAAGCAAATAAAAAATAAAGAAGAAGACACGATCTATCTATCTTTATTATTTATTAATTTATTTAAAGAATATTTTGGGCTTTTAGCCTACACTGGACAGGACAGCATGTTGTATTTGTGTATTGTATGTATTTATGTTAATATTTTATATTTTTCCACTATATTCTTCTAAATATTTTTTGATTGACTATTTGCGCCAGGTGGGGTACGACACCTGGCGGATTATGGGTATGTAAGACGGCGACTCTGTGTGTCAAAATTCTGAGGAAGAGCCTTCGACTGGAAACGTCTCTAGCTGATTAAATCCTTTCAGTGGGAGCTTCTTGGTGTGCAGATCTATTTGTTTCCACTGCATCAGCAAAGCAACACAAAAAAGTCTTTGGTGTCTTTTGATATAATTGTTTGTACAGTCTAGTACCAATACGCCACAATTTACAGCATGAATTCTGTGAAATCAATGTCAATGTCTTGTAAAGTCTTCATTTGTATTTCACTTGAGTAAAGTTTATTTAATTTTCACCCCTCAAGCCCAGAACTTCACAATAAAAATAAGACAAAATAACATAAAATAAAGACTTAAAGCTAAAATATGAAGCATTTCCTTATTTAAAATGCCTAAAAAAGTTATGAAGGTTGTCGTTACTCGTTACTTTTAGGCGAATCAGAGCTTTGAAGTCAGCTGTTGCTCTTTTTTCTTTTCTAAAATGTGATTGGTCACACAATCACAGCACCCGCTCTCAACTCTTTCATTCAAACAAAATGCAGGAATGGCGACAGCAGGACAAAGACAAAAATAAATCTCAAGATGTTATTACTATTAGAAAAACAGAAATAAATCCAGGTCGGCTTTTAATGTTGGCCTGTTTTTATCAGGGTGAAAAATACCACATAATTAATGTATATATTCTGCCCCTGAAGCCAGAAAGAAATCTCAGTTATTTAACAGACTTGGAAAACTCCTTACAGTTGGCTTTAACTCAAGTAAAATTTTGACTGAGCAACTTTCACTTGTAGTTGATTGTAGTTGTAGTTGTTGAGTATTTGACCAAGAGTGTCTATACTTTGTCTCAAGTACTGGGGTTGAGTACTTTGTCCACCACTGGATATGTAAATAATGTGAACAAACATGTCGGAGAGATTTCCACTTGCAATAATGTTTGTTTAAGATTGAGGAAAACAACTCCCATAATCCCACACAGAAATTATATATTGTGCTAAAATGTTCTGCAGAAAATAATGAAACTTAAACTTTTAAATGGCCAAAGCATTAATGAAATCACTGCTACACAGATGCTCCTCTTAGGTTGTATGTCAGTATCTGTCAACCCCCCACATGAGCTGTTACTTACAAATTAAAACTGCTGGTAATTTTTGTCAGAACTGTTTCTTAATGACTGCCATATGTTTGAGAGTTTAATTTTTAAGACATTTTATTTGAGTTGCTTTGAAAGCTGACATATTAAAGTTTTGATTGCCAGACCTTTTTATGGCTTGACAAAAGTGTCTAATTGGTATTCAGCATAATATGACCCTTCACAGGGTTTGTGATTGAGCTTCATTAGAGTCAGTGCTTTTTAATAAAAGTTTTACATACTTCTGTCTACCTCCTGTAGCTACCCAGATGGGTACTCTTAATTTGCCTGCAATAAAAGCCAGTCAAAATCTGCACTTTAATTGCTCTCACTACACTAGATAAACAAAAAACACAGGGAAGCTTCTACGTAAGTCTGGCATTTTACAACCGATGTTTACCTAAAGATGATGTTGCTGTGAGAGGCGATGTCCTTCCCCCCGTAGACTGTCCCTGCCCAGTCAGCTCGAGGCCTGACACCAAACATAGCATTACATCCATCAGAGAAGGCCTGGAAGTTCCACTCCTCGGGTTCAAACATGTCCTGGACGCCATCTGTGCACATGGGCATCACCATCTCTGTGCAGGCCTGGGGATGAGGGATTGAACACGTATTCACTGTGACAGGTAAAGCTGCCCACTGACACATCTGTGCACCGATTTATTCAGCATGACAACACTGATACGGGCGCTCTGCGTTACTGCACCTGGTAATACCAGCCGAGGAAGCCGAGGCTGCCGGTCGCCGTCTGAGATGTGTTGAGACAGGAGGAGCTCCCAGTGTAGTTGTAGTAGACCTTTGCTGCTTGGGAGACACCGTGCAGCAGCTGGCGGTCAGACACAGTGGAATCGAAAACAAGATACTTGCACACCACCTTGAAAGTATAACAAGCAAAACACAGATGAATTAAAGGCGCAGTGTGCAAAATTTAGCCTAACTAGATGTCAAAAAGATATAGTGGACTTATGGCAAACTGAGCAGTAAATGACATCATGTGTCTATGCTTCTCTGTTTATCTGAGACAGCTGTGCACATGTTTGTGCATGTGAGACCCTCTCTGTCCTCCCTGCATCCGTTTTCAACATGGTGGCCTGGTGGGTAGGTTTCTCATATTATCACTTAACAGTACACTAAAATATGTTTCTGAAAACATTCTAGGTAAGAATTAGACAATGCAGCCACAGAGAATCTTAGGCCATTTTTGAGCCACACTGACTAGTTTCACAGTTTCATCCAAATTTCCAGAGTCTCTGTTGGAAATGCATCTCGTATTACAGCTAAACAGTACACTAAAATATGTTTCTGAAAATATTTTAAGCAAGAAATAAGCAATGCAGTAACATAATCTTGCTCTATATATGATCAGCACTGCCCAGTTTAACAGTTTCATCTGAGTTTTGGGAATCTCTGTTCGAAACTAGAGCCAAAATGGCGGTTAAAATCTTTCTTGAATCACAGCTAAACGGTACACTAAAATATGTTTCTGACAATATTTTGGGCAAGAAAAAAAGCAATACAGTAACATAATCTGGTCCATATTTTATCAGCCCTACCTGGTTTGACAGTTTGATCTGAGTTTTGTGAGCAGTGTGTGTTCAGATGACATTTTTTTTTACCCCCAATTTTATTGAGTAAATGAAGCGTGCATTTGTTTTGGTCTGAGATGCTGGTGGTCTACTGTGATCTCTGTATACAGCACAACTAGAAGTTTGTGACAACACTACAGTTAAGGCAAACTGTTAAAACTATTAACAGCTTCATGCATTTTCTTTTTAAATAACATTAGAGAACTAGAGAATAATTAAAATATCTATGCAGTTCTTTTTTCTGTGTTGTTTATAAGACTGAAGATTGCTTACTTGTGGCCCATAAAGTGTTTTTCCACATAAAAAGTGGTGGCGCCTGATTTGCATATGAAATTCCCTGGAATGAACTTGAATTTATTGCTCTAATCTTGGCACGAGAGGGAAAAAAAACTTCCATTTACTTAAAGCCAACGATCTAAATGATTTAAATTTAAAGGTTTTGCTCTCCTTACGACTGTTTTGTTTGACCATGGTTGATTTCTCAGAATTAATAGCGTGGATGATAAATATTTGAGTTTCAGCTTTTGTTTAATTTGCCTGCGTGTTGTTATGGTTGCAGCAGCAGAGTTGGCCGTGGCTGTTGTTCTGCACTCTTTGTGAGGCAGAGAAACTGGGCTTTCTTGTTTAGAGGTTGGAGGGGAGCTGCGCTAGTGTGGAGTCTGTTACTAAGGCTTTTGTCTGCAGGCCGGGGAGGAGTTGGTGGTCGATGGATGAGGAGGGCCACAGACATGTCCAACCAAAGATTTATACCGTGAAAAAAAAAAACACTGCAATTGCTCCAAAGCATCTTCTCCTTACTTTTCAGATAGGATTAGGCTTATACATTCATCTCTGCCAACAGATTTCCCTCCTCTAAGCCCTCAATACCCCGTTCTCACACTCACTCAGATAATCACATTAGCTTTGTCATTAAAAAAGCTCCTCTTTGCACCCACTGCCTAAACCGCTTAAACCACCCATAGGGGTCGCATACATTAAAGGCAAGGAGCCAAAAACCTCAAAATGACCATTTAGTGTTTATTTCACCTTACATGGTGCTCCGGGATCCATTCAGTGGCTAAATGACAAACAAATCAGCAAACAGAAAAAAAATGTATCAGAATATTAAAAGTTTTATAATGAGACTGCTGTATGGGGCACTCGGAGGGGGTGCTGGATCACCAAACAGTGAGTCGGGGGGTCAATAGCAGAGCTTGGTTTATGCACGTGACATGCCAAGGTGACTGGTAGAATACACTGCACCCAAGTCAATCAGTCTCCGCAAAACAGTCGCTGTACTGTCACCAGCTCTTGTACATGAAAACAAAAGAAGTTTTGTAACGTTGACAAGAGGATTTTTTTTTTGCATCAGACACTTTAAATGATAACAGTTTGGTTCATTTTTGGCAATTTATGCATTTTTCTCTCCACATCAAGTGTCTAGTGAAGTATTTGTTACAGTCTCATTCAAATGAGAGTGGTGAAGCTTTGTTTTAATGGCCTCATGAGCCGCTCTGGGCAAATGTCCTCTTTCTGCGGTGCCATGTGAGCGTCCTAAGAGGAACACCTCAGAGATCTGACGGAGTGTGCGAATGAATGGACTATTGGTACGAGAGAAGAAAAGAATGGTGGCTTACTTGTAGCTGCTCATCTAAAGAATACTTAAAATCTAAAAGAAACTCGATCCTTATGAATATTAATGAAGTTAATTGACAGCTGTTGTAAACAAAAGCTTGGAAGACCACAACAAACACTTGTAACACAATCGGCTGAATCACACATTCATTTCAATTAAGGACAGGCTGTCAGGCCAAATCAGCCGCTTAACCAAAGACAAACAAAATTTTAAGCTCCATTTCACTGTAAACCTTTGACAGTAAATCAATTTGAACTCACAACTTAAAATCTTACTGGATATTTTTTTAGGTCCATGCTTGAAAGCAACAACTGTCACACCTAATTAATTTTCAAAGTACGGTTTCGAATCTTAGAAAAAGTATTTTACTAGTGGCTGAATGTACCTGGATGGGCCAGCGAGGAAGAGGCTGGAGAAAGTTAGCTTCGTAGGGGTAGTCCACCATTGCCAGATTCACCCAGGTCTCCTGAAGCCAGTTCTTGAAGTTGACGACATCATACAGGTTTTTAAGAGGGGTGCATAAACTGAATTCATCTGACAGCCACTGAAGACCGGACGCTGATCAAAAGAGAGCAAAAAATGATTAAATGTTAAATTAGTATTGTCTTTTTCATGTGAACTGCACTAACCATATTATCATGCTCGTCTTCACTACTGGGTACTAAAATCTGACATTGACAGCGTCATTTTAAACAAGACAAAACAAAGGTTATTTTGCATTTAACGACTACAGCTCCCATGGGTCTTCACAGGTGTGTTATAAAAACCTGATGATAGCTTTACTGCTAAATGCTAATAAAACAAACATTATTTTATTGTGGATAAAGTAGCAGGGTGCTCAAACTAAACTGTCTTGTACAAGAACAAATAACAGTTTGGTTCAGAATATGCACAGAAAACCTCAGAATTATGTTACACTTTTTTAAGAAAAGTGTGTGTGTGTTGGATAGAAACCTTCATGTAAAAACACAGAACCAAGGAGACAGCTTTAAGTGGAGGAAATCCTTTGTTCATTATGGCCTTGCCACCATAATGAATTCCAATGAAAATACTTTATAATTTAACCATCAAGGTTAAATCAAATAGCACATTTCTACCCCCCAAGTCTTTGACTGGTTCTCAAAATATCACAACTTCTTTCTCGTTCTCTTTTTCAATTTTCAGTCCTACGAATCTCAAGTTGTTGTTTTTTTGGGACAGATGCAACTAAAAAAAAAAAAAACAGCCAACAAATTGACAACCATCATCCATCTGTGTGAAGCTTCTGGGTCACTGTGACTGGCTAACAAATACCATCACTCAGGATGTTTTCCCTATTTAATTGTGTTTTGGCTGAATGACAAATACCAGCATATTTCAGTGCTTGCTTTTCTTGCGCTGTGACGTGATTAATATTACTGTAAAAATCTGAAAGCAGCTTCTGTGTGCCCTGGCTCCAATAACCTAATACTAATACCCAACCCTCTTCTGTTCAGGATATTAACCAAACTGCACTGGGAAAATATTTGA
This sequence comes from Lutjanus campechanus, assembly GCA_027495735.1. Classification (NCBI taxonomy): domain Eukaryota; kingdom Metazoa; phylum Chordata; class Actinopteri; order Lutjaniformes; family Lutjanidae; genus Lutjanus; species Lutjanus campechanus. The sequence continues at coordinate 6,199 of JAJHUR010084980.1, forward strand.
TGTGGATGAAAGCAATGAGACTGCCTTTTTTTGGTACCACTAATATGGCATCAATTATAAATGATTTGTAAGCTGTAACTAATGGCTTATGCTGCTTTACTTGTTGTTATCAGTCACTAAGGCCTTATAGATCCATTATAAACCATTAATAAAGACAAATTTCTGGTTGCCAGGTTGTGGACAAACATCCTCCAGCATGACACTTTCTTTATATTTTTAGTGAAAAGTTCAGTTAGAGATTCTGGAGAAAGATAGTTGATTGTTGAGTCTCATTCACAGCTCCTCAGATACTTATGTTTTGGGAAGGTGACTCAACAATCAAGTATATTACTGACCTGTGATTCGCCTCATCTACCTTCATGGGCTAGATTTTATAAAGCCTGAAAACAGAGTCAAAATGAGAAGCGGAGGTCTAGTTTTCTCTCAGGCGACTTGAATTACATTACACTTAAATATTATTCTGCAACTTTTGCTCAGTGACTCCAACTAATCTGAGAGTACTCTCAAATGTACTGATAATTAATCAATCAACAAAATCAATTGTCAATCCGTCAAATGTTATGCTTGAGGATATTTTTCTCTAACCTGACAACCTGAAACTTGTCCCTTAAAGCAGTTCTATGATTTAATAACCTCTAGAGCCTCTAAAGTCTTTGTAAGTGGTGCCTTATTAGATTGACTTTTTTACTGGTGAACTATTAAAAAATACCTCTAAGTTCAATAAAGCTTATTCCTGCAGTTTAGGATTGTGATAATGGAAAAGGTACCAGGGGATCCTGCGAAGGAACACTTTCTTATTCAGATCAGATCAGAATACTAAAAGAACTAAGATGAGTCTGAGTTATGCGGTTTGTAAATTTTATGGATCCGCATATTCTGTCCTACAATCTGTCATCTGTGGAGAGGCTCCAGACTTTATTTCCAATCACATTATAAGTTTTAGTAACAGCTGTCTGGTTTCAGGCTTTAGTACACAGTTCATCAAATTCACACATCGACCATATGGACAAACATTCTTAAAATATAGCAGCCTCAGTCACAGACAAGATCAAACATGGTTAATTTATTATTACGAATCTTTCAAATAAGTCAGATTTTCTAAAACGTGACAGATAAATTAACCCATCATGACTGGAAGACTTACCAGTGGAAGAGACATTGTTAATTGCCTTCCATGACTTTCTGATGTTTGCATCACAGTTATTCCCACTTTTGGCAAAGTCCTGAGTTACTACTTTGTAGAAGGCTCCACATGGTACCATGCCAGGGAACTGCCATATTGGTGCAGAGGCTGCCAAAGCTCTGAAATAAAATAAGAAGCAAAACCATCATATAAATCCACTTTTCCCTCAAAATGGCACAAGCTACACATCCATTATCCTGAATAACCTTAATACAGTCGGTGTAATATGTTTGCTGGGGTAGTGTAATGATTACAAATGCAGCAGAGAAGTCAACAGATGTCTGACACAAGCTCTGATACCTACATGTCTCATACTTCTGCCATGCCTCTGAGCAAAGGTCCATAGCAAGAATATAAAAGAGACCCCACAGATTCATGCTGTTGACTCAAGTTAAAGTCGTGTGTTTATTAGATTCATGACAGGAGTCGCTGAAGCCAAATCTTAGAAATAAACGCTGAACAAACACTCTGTCCAAGGATAATTTCCTCATTTATCTCTTCAGCCTCTTCATGTGTGAAACGATGGGAAATCCAACCTGAAGGTGCCCACAGCTTGCGCTCATATCTTACCCGACAACTATATTGGGGTATTTCATCCTGAACCAGGCAGAGAGCATCCCTCCATAGGAACCTCCCACAGCGATGACGGGGCTGTTCTGAGCTCCAGGTAAAGTCCTCTTCAGGTCCTGAATCAGCACTGCAAAATCTGCCAGGGCCTGTTCTGAGGTCAGGTAGTTCAGGTGTTTGCTGTCCTGCAAGCAGATGATACAAGATATCAATATGATATATACATGACACAAGAGAATTATTTATCATTAAACAGCAAGGCTGTATCGAGAGGTTTTGATGTTCATTGACTGATTAATTTGATTTGTTGAGGAGACAGAAAATCAAAAATTGAAAACGTTTACATGGTGGAGTAAACACGACAAGCATTAATGTAAAAATGAAGAGCGAATTGTCTGAAAAAGCAGAAAAAAATAATATTTACTGGCACTCAGAGTTAAAGTATTTTGCTATGATTTAGCTCACACTACCAAATACTAGAATTTTTAGAATGAACATGTTTACATCTGCTGAATCATCTGCTGAATCATTTATTTGGGGTTATGTATACACATATAAATAGCTCTGGGAAAAATAGTCCACTACAATTTTTTTCTCAAATCTGAATCTCTATGTTTGGCAGCCACTCCATGTCAGTGTCTGACAAATTCTTTGTTGTCAATAGTTTACAGAATAAAATAAAAATGTTTGTTTTGCTTGAACATACACCTATAAATAGTAAAACCAGAGAAACCGACCAATTTGCAATGGTCTCTTAATTTTTTTGCAGAGCTGTATATACATACACACTCTATAAGCCATGTTTTTGTTACTACTGTTATTTTTTTACTGGCTGGGAACCCCAAAACAGGATTTAAAAAACATGTAATTAAACATATTGGTTTAGATTTTAATCAGACTGAGATGTAGTCCAAGTGTAATGCTGCATCTTCACTTACACTGTAAGAGTCTTGTCCAAATGGCAGCGACTCTCCATAGTAACGATGTTCTGCAAAAATCAGCATGGCGCCCAACTCCTCCGCAATTTCCCACATGAAGCCCTGCAGAGAAAACAATGACAGGTGTTGAATTAGACAGAGGATCCATGCAGTGTGTAAATACAAGCTAACAGATGGGATATTTACAGTATTGTTGCAGAACCAGGTGATGTCGCCTTCATTGCCAGTGTAGAACAAAATAGGCCCTCCAGGCTTCTGCCAGTGTTTGTCAGCCAAAAGGTATCTCTGCTTGAAGGTGCCATCCTCGAGGAATCCAAAATGATCAATCTGGAGCAAATAAAAACATGAAACAAAACTGCAATCAAATAATAATCACTCTCAGCGTGGCTGAATCGTGCCAGAAACTTGGTGCAACATGTAAAATTGTTCATATCAGTCAGATCTGACAAATCCCTTGTGCATTTGTCACACTTGTTGACACAGAAACCTAATTTATTGATGTTAAAATCTACGCAGGAGATTTGAGATGCAGTCCAGTCCACATAAACCGCTCTGAGCTGGACATGATCGGTGGATACCTGGTCCTGTGCCAACTATGGCGTTGTGACATGACAGTCCCGAGGTTGGATTCTGGGATAATTAGCCCCAATTTGTTTTTAAAAAAATGTTGGAGCCAGTTTAAGAGATGCCACATTAGTTCCACTTTAGATGAGCTCTGATCCTTTCATCAAACCTCAGGGATTCTCGGGTATCTTCCCTTCCCTTTCAACTATATCTCCTGTAGTCTTCATTAAACAAAAGCGGAAAGAAACCAACAACTTCACAGAGAAGACGACCCCATGAGGCTTCAGAGTTGTCCAACCCTTGAAACAGTCCCAACGCTCAATACAAAATGTTTTTGTTTTGTTTTTCTCTCCCCCCCCCCTCCTGCTCACTTCCCTCCTCAGTGGATACAAAGGAGGCAGCGATTTTATGAGCCAACGACAGCAAAAAGATTCTGGGGCCTCAGTGTGTTCATTCAAGTCTCGCCTCCTTAGCGCTTGGCAGGGCTTTCAAGTGCGAGGGGACCATGAGACAGTTTAAACAGAAAGTTCGGCGACAAAATGAGTTTCAGTGGTATTGGTCATCCAAAGTGTATGAATTTTGGGGTTTTGTGAATTTTAAGAACAAAGCGTTTAAGCTGTTTGATACCGTTGAGACGGAGGTACGCAGGCCCCCTGTCCTCAAAAGTGCTGTTTTAAAAGATCCTTCATCTCCAGCAACAACAACCGAGGAGGAACTTCAGGACTCACTGAGCTGAGCAGCACAAAGCACTTTACATGTGATATTTCATATTTAGCTTTTAACTGCCACAGGTCAACTTAACTTTCAACACTTACTCCTGTTAGTACACAGCATTTTGCATATTTTTGAAATTCTACTACATATAATGTGTTGTCCTTTTATGTCCATTTGATGTTTTTATATGCTGGGCTCAAATATAAGGATTCCCCGCTTGCCTAGGGCAAGTAAAATGACATTTTTGGCTAGTAAATCTAGCAACTCACCTGAGAATGAAACTATGAAACTATTTTGATTTGGTTAAAGTATTTTATTTAATGCAAAAATGACAGAAAATGCTGTTTTAAGCCTCTAAATTATGGAGATTTCCTGCTTTTCTGCATTTATTACCACACTAAACTTTGGGTTTTAAACTGACAAAACAAGACATTTAAAGACATCTCATTGGACTTTTAAAAAACTGAGATGGACATTTCACTATTTTCTGACATTGCAGCCATAAATTAAACATGAGAATTAACTTCACTCTTTGTTGTTATAAAAAAAAATCCCAAAACACCCACTTGTCAGAGCGGGCAAGTGAAATAAAGTATTAATGTTGAACCCTGATACGGAAGACACTTTTCCTGCACTAATGAATCTTGATGTTCTTAAAAGTCAAACAACTTGTTTAGATGTTGTGTTACTGGTTATAATTTTATTAATACCAGGATTTTCAAATGGTAGATGTCTTAAAAGCCAAATTCTCTTGCAATGCAAATAAAAATATCCCTCTACTCTATGATCTGAATGCCTTAACTAAAGCATCATTATCTATAATACAGAGTATATAAAGTGCTTCACCCAAAGGAGCCCTGGTGAGTACTGTATCACTTGCACCCACTCAGTATGCAAATCACAAAACTGATGACTTTGGTTTCATAACAAATCCACACCCTGATGAGTAGTGCCACCATGTGGTTGCTGCAGGCAGCACTCGAGCACTTTGCTTCAATTAAAATTCAGTCCACATGCTGTAACAACTACTGAACCAGCACTTTAACTGTTCTGCCATAACAGAGGCTGCATCTGTTGTGTTACAGTCCAGCAAATGGAGACATGAGGGAAACGAGCGGAGCACCAGTTCCAGTAAACTACAGCAGTTCATTTGGAGGATGCTAAAGGACGGACACTTCCATTCATTGTCTGGAGGCAAAATGCAGTCAAGAGGATTTCCTCTGGACAACTGCTGGATCACTCTGCGCTCTCCTCCTCACAGCAGCTCATCCCGCAGAGAGCACAGAAAAAAGGCTGCATGATTGATGATTCTTTTGTAAAAAAAAACAAAACAAAACAGCAGACTTGATATTGGTACTGACAAGAGGATAACTGGGATTTTATTTGTTGTGCTTGTTGAGGAGAAGCATACAATTTCTCCTTGATTGGTTAACCCCCCCCACCCAAAAAAAAAAAAAAACCCACATCAGACAAGACAATGGGCGTCAGAAGGGAGGAAATGGGCTTTATCTTCTTGTCAGCGTGGCTGATTAGGCAGGATGTCGTGGGTTGGACCAGGTGTGGAGTATTGTCCCCTAATCCAAACACTGTTAAGTGCATAAACACCACTAACAGAGTGTAAATATCAGACTCAGCACTGCAACTAACAGTTACATTCATTTTTGATTAACATGCTGATTATTATCTTGATTATCTATTAAGTTTTTGACTATGAAACATCAGAAAATAGTGAAAAACACTCATAAATTCACATTCACAATTTCCTTGAGCCTGAGGTGAAGTAATCAAATGTCCTGTTTCATCTGACGAAGAAAGATCAGCAAATCATCACATGTGACAGTCTGGAACCATAAAGTATTTGGCATTTATTTGCATGAAAGAAACGATTAATCAATTAGCAAAAAAAGCTAGAGCAGCAATGATTAGTCGAGTAATCAATACGTCAAACAAACAAAAAAAAAACTGTTGTGTTAACTGATTAATTTTTCAAGCAAAAAACGTCAAACATTTGCTTCAAAAATGTAAGAATTTGCTGGTTTTCTTTGTCATTTATGACAGTAAATGAAGAGTCTTTGGGTTTTTAACCATTTGTTGGACAGAAGAAGCGATTTGAAGACGTCACTTTTTGCTCTGAGAAACTGTGATGAGCATTTTTCTCAATTTTTTTTGTCATTTTATAGACTAAACAATTAATTAATTAATCATTAAAATAATCATTAGTTGCAGCAAGGGCTGAGTATTGTTTAAAAATGATGATACCGGTACCCTTAAAGTGATACTGATACTAATGGAGTAATTCATTCAATACCTTTATTCAAAGCCTCTTCTTTATGAAGAGTGCTTGTGGTGTTCGGCTGCGAGCAAAACCACACAAACTTTTGTTTCCACATGTGGGTACAAAAAAAGACTGAATGCAGATTTTGTCTGACTGGAGTTTCAGTCGATACGTTGAAGGTATTGAGTACCAATACCCAGCCCTAGAGGCAGCCCTAGATAAATCAACAAAAAGATGTAGCAGCACTAAACATATTAAGTGTTTTTATCTACTTTCTTGTACTACTGGATGCCCTTTACCCAGTGTCTACAATCACAGATCTTGGAAAGTACCTACAAAACCTTCTGATGTTTCAGTTTGCAGGGAAATTAGCTTAAATTATTAAACAGAGTAATAGCTTTATATGTGAAGCAAAACTATAAAAATAGTTCTCAGCAATCCTGACATTTTTGATCTGAGCATTATCAACTTGTGAATAGATTTATCAGTTTAAACCTGAATGTCTATAATTAGCAGACTGTTAACTGTCATGGTAGGAGGTGTGTATACAGACGAACTGAAACAGCCAATTAAAATGTGACCTCCTCTTATTGTCTGAAAGTCTGCCTTATAGTTTATAAATTACTTAACAACATAACATCTTTCTCATTTACACACTTAACTCTAGTCAGACCAAATGCAACATGCACAAACATGGCAACCTACTAAGACGCTGCAGACCAGCACAAGTCAACACGACGCAGCAAACATGGAGGGGGCTCCAAAAGTAATAAGATTTGGATTAATGGATTATTATACAAGATGTGCATCTGAATAATCAGCTCGATTATTTGGAAACCTATTGTTATATGATATGTTAGACTTGGCTTCTGTTTTCACTTTAGAGCTACAGAACTATATCAGAGTTTCAGAGCACCACTCTCCATCGTTGTTCATTTAGCTTGTTATTGATGCCACAACATGTCAAATAGCAGTAAGATTGTGAAGATTAAGATCATCCTGAAAATTAAATTCAACTGATCATGACCACTGTCTTCGACGTGATTTAAAAGTGGAAACTGGGGGCGGTCGTCAGAATTTGACTCAGGACTTGAAGGTTAAGACTTGTGACTTACTTCCACCACTGACGTTTACCTTTCACCGTGTGCCTGATTGCAACAACAGGACAGTAATAACACACAAGCACTGTCTTGTGACCGCATGAGTCAGGTTCACAAGTCACTTCAGGTGGTGCAGTGTTGCGTACCGCCGCGTACACTCAACATGCAACCCGACTCTCCATGAAGAAACAGTAAATGGAAAATGTAAAGGCTGAATGAAGATCTCTCAAACAGCCCTGAGGAAAAGAGTTTCACATTCACTGGGCCCTGGAGACCTCTTTAGGCAGCGAGCCAGCGAGGGATAGTTACAGATCTGCTGGCAAGAACAGAGCCAATTGTGATGGTTTTCCCTTCACTACAGGAAGCGAGAGGGAAACACCTATTGTCTGCACCCACAACACGAGAACAACCTCTACAGGATTAAGTGCATTGAAAATTATAGACAGAGCAAGTGGGGCAGAGTACACAGCAAACAATGAAGCCAAGTAGTGTAGTGATAAATAAAAAGGTGAGCAAACTATGAAGAGCATAACACACACACACACACATAACACAACCTGTTATACTGTCAGAAAACACTGATTTATGCTTTTTAAATGCCATTTTAAGATCATATTTACTGTATTATTTTACATCACAACAAACAATGCATCAGTCAGTAGCAGTCCTTTTATAAAATGAAATAAAATAATATTTAACCATTTAAAACTGCAGTAGATCTTGTCACAGTCTAATATGATATTGAGACATTTATTTACTGTGATATTGTGACATTGGATACTGTTACATCCCTACTAATTATAAGGAATTTTATCGTTGTTTATTGTTAAACCAGTAATCGCTTTATCCCTGTCTGATCATTATTAAATGATTAAGCAATTGGGAAATTACCTATAATGATTAGAGCTGCAACGATTAAACGATTATGAAAAAATTATTAAATTAATAGCCAACTATTCTGCTAATAAATTAATCTTTACATATATATATATATATATATATATATATATATATATATATATATATATATATATATATACATATCCTCTGATTCCAGCTTCTTAAATGTGAATATTTTCTTATTTCTTTGCTCCTTTATGACAGTAAACTGAATATCTTTGGGTTGTGGCCAAAACAAGACATTTCAGAACGTCATCTTGAGCTTTAGGAAACACTGATCAACATTTTTAAACAATTTTCTGACATTTTATAGACCAAACAACTAATCAATGAATCGAGAAAATAATGGACAGAATAATCAGCTATGAAAATAATCATTATTTGCAGCCCTTTTGATTATTATTATTATTATTTTTTTTTTAATGTTTCTAATGTCGCAGGGCACAAATCTAACATTTAAAAAAGTGAAGTGAAAGAGGAAGAAGCAAAAGAAGAAGAAAGCACTGTAACATATTTTCATAGACAAATGGCGAGTTATAAATTGAGATAAGGAGACTTTAAACTCACCTTCTGGTCAAAATACTTTGTGTCATAGATGATGGGTGGCTCTGTGGAGTGAGGTGACCCACCGTGCCTGGTGAAAAGTTGTGATTTGAGGGCGATCACGTGTAAACAGCCGAGACACAGCGTTAAGATGCAGGTAGCTGCAGCCCTGTCCAAAACCTCCATCCTGACTACAGCCTGTCAAACACAGCTCACAACAAACTGGGCTTCAGCACATGATAACCAGGTCGCATGAGCTATCCTTGCTTGCACTGGGAGCAGGAGACCTGACTGTCCCGTAAAAGAAAAGGAAGTGAGACTCTCTTGTCAGCACATCCACAGAGGTGTTTGTCTGCCAGCGTGTGACCTAAATTTAGCAGCAGTGCAGAGCCAGCCCGCTGCTGCACAGGAAGCATCAGGTCCAACGTCTTCACAACATTTAAACTACTTTACATGTCACTGTAAGTTAGCCGGCTAGCAGTTAGCAGAGAGCAGATGGTTCCCACTGTAAATATACTCGCAAGGGTTGATGGGAGTTTGAGTTGTACATGTGCGCGTTGAGGTTACATGCTATCTCTAAAAGCAGAAGTATCCCGGAGACATGTAAGATAACGTGGATTTGTTAGCTTCAAGCTAATATCCCAATTATGTTTCCACGATGTATATCTACTTCCCTGTGTAGATTGTACGTTTTATTTTTTTAAACAATTTACAGGAAGTGGTAGTATGTTGTCATGTCTGTATTGATGCTGCTTTGACTAATTTAATGTGGCAGTTCCTCACTCTGACCACTAGAGGACGGCAATCACTTGAGATTCGAAACATACAGTGCCTATGTCACTCAGATTTACCAGTTGATGTGTTAAATAATCGGTTTAACAAATAGTTATGTTTTTCATTAAATTATTATTATTATTATTGTATATATGATTACAATTTAACATTAAAACTTAACAGTCTTAGGAGCCGGAGTCTTTAGCCTGGGTGTATGCTAGGCTAAGGTAGAGAGACGAGTGCACACTGCCCTCTTGTGGTCACAGTGAGAACCAGCATTTTAAATTCGTTAAAGCAGACATAATCACATACTTATACTTCATTAATCTTATCAGTCGTTTTCGATTACATATAATTGACAATTAGGTTGTGTGTGTGTTTTAAGCATTAGCACCCCACTGTGTTGAAATCATGTTTGAGATGCTAGTAGATTTTAACCCGACTGCATTTAAAATAACCGACATTTGCTGCCCTCTAGTGGTGATAACGATGAACTGCAATATTCAATTAGTTAAGTTCCAGCAATGCAGGCATGTTTATACATCCGGTAACATTTTCAAAATAAGACTAACAAAGTCGACAGATGTAGTTACACACTGTGACCACAGGAGGGCGGTATATCGTCATGACTCATGACGACATTGAAGCAAAGACAGATTGATTTACACGATTTTCATAAGTACCACAGATATTAATATTGATTATTAATATTCAGTAATATATTAACGAATCTATAATGTATGTAATTAGCAACTGCATAGCATTGATAATAAAGTGCTGTTTTTTTAAACATTAGCAGACAAGAGAAGTAACTCAATTTCTTTGCTGGAAAAGATATTGACCTGAATTATTGATCGACCTAAGTGTAAACATTAATACTGATTATTCATATTAGGCAAACATACGAATTCGTAATACATGTAATTATCATATCATTGTTAACAGTTAGTTTTGAAGCATTTGTAATTCCTCTGAAGTATCAAGATGTTAGAAATTTTTCTTGCTAGCAGATGCTAGCTTAAATTCACTTAAAATCACGATTATGTGCTGCCCTCTAGTGGTCACTGCAACATTAAATTAGCTTGCTGTTAGACTCATGGTTAGACTAATAAACAATACTGAAGAGTTTACTTCACGTTAGTCTACTAAATGCGTTTGGCTAGCTTCTGGTTACAACTTCCGGTGGATTACTTTTAAAGTTTCAAAGTAATTTTAAAAAAAAAACAGACAGAAAGTTACACACTTTGACCACTAAATGGCAAAGAGCATTCGTGTTTTTACACTAATGACGGTCAAGGGAGACGTTATAACGTGCTAACACTTCCTGTGAAAACATTCAGAATAAAACAAAGACCAACTCTATCCAATAATCCAATTTGGTAATCTGACTTTTGACCTCACTTACAGTGTAGTGTAATGATCAGCTATAAGCAATGACATCACAAATACAAGATATTTAGTGTAATTATTTAATGTTATACAGAGTATTTTTTTGGGATTATTTTGTACACATAAAGGAAAAGAAGCACAACATCCCAATAGTGTTTTCCTTTGTATTTCCAATACTGTGTTGACAAGAAGATGCAAAGGATTGAAGAATAAGTAACTGCTGTTAAACCTAAGGTAAAAGGCCAAACAAAGGGCTCGCCAGTTGTACAAAGGGATTACTGAAAATAAAAAGTATAAAAGCAAAGTGCCAAGATGTACTACAGGTCTGTACAACAAAAGACGAAAATGTTACAATAAAAATAAGTGTGCAGTATATGGCATTGTGCAATACAGTACATTACAGTTATGGCAAATATATGAAAGATAAAGTTAGACACTACAAATTATGGCAAAACATGCTGGACAATTAATAACTTTCACAATAAAAGCATATGAAGTACAACAAGTCATATACGAAACTACATGAACATACCCCTTCAAACAAATAAAAAGTGGTACAATTTCATGGCTAGGCAGCAACAACAAAGGCAGAAATATTCACGTCTATGGATAAAAGAAACAGCTGACAGTAAAATAAAAAGTCAGTTAAATTAGACTGTTTCATTTCTACTGAGGCCTTTCCAACTGCTTCATATCAACCGACTAACTTCAAGCACTGCAAGTATGCTAAAAACAAAAATAATGGCATCACAGAATACTGTTTCAACGTAGTATTTTTATACTTGTGTTTCAGTTTTATGTTATCTGACATAAAAACTTATTTTAGCAGCAAGTAAAAATCTATTGGGAACAAATATTTCACAGTTTGTAATGACAGGTGCAAACAACTACTCAGAAATGACATTATGAAAGTTAATAAAATTTTATGCAATTCTTAGAGCAGAAGGAGTTAGTGGGAAATGAATGATTGTGCGACAGTTTTTGTTTTTTTTTAGGTTAAGTTTGCAAAACTTTTTTTTTGCAACATGAACAGACTTGGTAATCTCAAACATGTACTGTATGTAAACATATTGTTACAATTTACTGATAATCTCCAATGATCATGTGGAATCTGTAACAAAATACCTGGTAGTACTTTTTACTCACATAATACTGCTGGTGACGTTGAATGAAAGATGGATCTTAAAACCCACAAACAAACCAAAATTGTGTCATTTGACCATGAAGAGGACAAAATGGAGCCCTACTCAGATTCCTGGATGCATCAGGCAGAAATACTTTAAATCCTGCTGCAGTGAGGACAATGTTCTCCGTAATGGCAGCATCTTAAAATGCTTGTTCCTGGAAGGCCAAACTAAAGTTGACTAACTCCCTTGTACAGCTTAAAAAAGGCATGGGGACTAGAAATGACGGGACTAAGAAGTGGCTTCATGCCATCTTAGAGGGACGGAGGCGTTGGGGCTCGGCCACCTGCCCTCTACAGTCAATGGCTACTGAGTTACCACGGCCACAAGGCTAAACTCTCTCTAATTGAGGCTGCAGCAGCTCAAGTAACTGATGGTTTTACCCTCGCCGGGCATCGGGGCAGTGTCATTGTTGTCCAGCTTGTTCTGCTTGGCCTCTCGAATGAGTTCGCAGGCCAGGTCGAGGAAAAGTTTCTCGACATTGTCGGACTCTTTGGCTGAGGTCTCCAGATACAGCATGCTCTGAGCTTCAGCGAAGTCTTCAGCCCTCTGTCTGAGAACCTCCCTCTTCTCTGCCAGATCTATTTTATTACCTGTGAGACACACAAACAAGTACAAAAAAAATGTGGCTTCTTACAGCACAGTTCGAACAGTGGTGGGTTTTGTGGGTGGGCGTAGATGAGACAGATGGAAGTGGAGGTGTACGTGTGTGCACGCGTGTGTGGGATGATGGAGAGAAGAGTGTGGGAGCTTTCTATCCCAGACAAAAATGCTTTCTTTCCTGAGAAGGGACCAGAATTTCACAGAAATCACACAATAAAATGTTAACAAAGAAAAATACTGTCATTGTCTACTCTATTCAGAAACTGCCTCTGACATCAGCTCGGTAATTCATGTTCATATTTGAAGAGACAGTTCAGATTATTTCAAGTGGGATTGTATGATTTACTTATCGATAATCAGTGTATTTGCCACAGTAGATTGAAAGGTCCACCTTTTTTAATCAAAATCAGTTTAGGTGTACACTTTTGTAGAACATTTTCACTGTTTTCTGATGGGAAAACTGCCAAATATCGCTCTCTCCAAACCAATCAAACTTCATCAGCAAGTCAAATCAGTAATTTCACCTCGCAGAGGACAGGGGTTGCTGGTCTACCGCTTCCTGTAGCTGTTTAAAAGGACAGTTCGGGTTCACCAAAGTCACACAATGACACAAACAAACTAACAGATTGAGGCAGCGGCAGACCAGCATGTCCTGTGTTCTGGCAGGTAAAATGAGTATGACAGGATAAAGTGGAGAAGAGATTCTAAATACAAGGAACACTTACACTGATTGATTTTTTTATGGCTATAATACATTTTGTTGCAGACCCTGTCCACAGCAGTTCATTGTTGAGCTTCTATGCTGGTACTCCGCTCTGCTTCTCCAAACTGGGGGTGTGCCGACCACCATCTACTGTCGCCAATACACTGACAATCGAGAAATACCCCAACAGCCCCACATCAAATACTGCTAACAAGTGGCCTTGGAAAACCAGGGCAGTTCCAGTAAGATATGGTGGACACTCACAAATGAACAACCAGCCTGATGATAAAAGAGGTCTGTCATTCTTACCGACTAATATAGTCACCACTTGGTTGTTGGCATACTGCTCGATCTCCCTCAGCCACTCTGGAAGGCACCTGAAGGAGTCCTCACAGGTAATGTCGTACGTAAGAATGAGGGCGTTGGCACTACGGTAATAACTCTGAGTAATGGAGCGAAATCTCTCCTGTCCAGCTGTGTCCCATATCTGCAGCTGGAAAACAATAAATCTGAAATGAGCAACTGTCTATACAAACTATTACAAAACGCAAAAGCATCTGATTTTATATCTAAAAAATAAATAAATGAATGTTTGTTTACCTTGACCTTCTCCCCTTTGATTTCCACCGTTTTGATCATGAAATCTACTCCAATAGTAGCCCCTTGTCCAGGTGGGAAAAGGCCCTAAAATAAAATAAGAAAAGAAATATAATTATGTATCTTTGGGTTGTGGACAAAACAAGACATTTGAGGACGTCATCTTGGGAAACAGTAACCATTCTCTGACATTCTTCTGGACCAAAGAACGAATCGATTAATTGAGAAAATGATCAACAGATTAATCCATAATTTAAAATAATCATTTGTTGCATAACCTCAGACTTATACAAACCTGAGTAAAGCGCCGGACGAGACATGTCTTCCCAACTCCAGCATTTCCTATCAGAACTATTTTGAACAGGTAGTCATAATCTTCCATGCTCATGCTAAACTGTGAAAAGTAAAGGAAGAAAAGACAGAGATTATAAGTAAATGCATTAACACTATAAATCACTGCATTTGACTAAAATGATCACATTTGTTTCCAGCACATGTTGATACAACGGACTCGATTCTGAACAGTCCTGAAGTCAGACAGTGAGGATGTTTTGTGTTGTGACTGTTGTGAAACTGGCGTACAGGCCAGCATCCTCAGGACAGATCACAGCTGACATCTGACCTGAATAATCTTCACTCACACAAACCAGAGGAATCACAAGTTAAATATTATCTGGTTTTGATCTGATGTGTGTACATTTGAGTCCAGATTCAGCTCAAATTAGTACTGAGTGCTGTGGCTTATAAATGATATCTTGATATTTTTATGCTTTGCTGTTATGCCACATCACAATCTAACAATGTCCACGATCAAAGATGATATCACAATATCAATATATTAGTCCATGGCTTTGTTCTCTTAATACTTGATTCTGATTGGTCAGTTACAGGATTCTAAAGCCTGTTATTTCAACCGTTGCTATGAAGAACAGACCGTTGCTATGGTTGCAGTTCTGATCAAAGACTATGGAGGAGCAATAAACTAATTTTTTAAATCAACAAAATCATTTTTAAATCAATATTTTATGTTAAATTATTGATTACTTGATTGATTGAAGACCTCTACACTTAGCACTGGGGTCCTGAAGCACCCTGTTGGGGTTTATTTCACAATAATGACCTGCTCACTGCACATTATCTCTTACATATTGATATACTGCCCAAAACCTAGCATAAATGCACCAATAGCTCTGGAAGATAAGATAAGATAAAACTTAATTAATCCACAGAGGGAAATTAAACACACAGGTGAGGAACAATTAAAGAATAGAAGTACAGGCAGAACCAAGCTCGTAAGAATAATACAATACGTGGAACAGAATAAGACTCATACAGAGAATAAGAATGTAAATAATAAATAAGAACAAGATAAAACTCTGAGTAGCTGGTCATGGAAATCTACACTGAGTCTCTGAATGCGTGACTACTGAGCAGAAATATGTACAAGAGCAGAAATATGTACGAGCCATAAATAGAGCACAAACATCATATGTACATGGAAAAATATGATATAACAAAATGTCCATTTTGCACTAGAGTACTGAAAATCTACACTCAAGTACAAGTACTGTTACATTACTAAAATATTACTCAACTGCAAGTAAAAGTACTGGTGTTAGAAATATACTTAAGTAAAAGCACAAAGTATTTCTTGCAAAAACTACTCAAATTATTAGTTATTTTTAACTGCTGATGTCGACGTCACTTCTCCAAACTAGGGTTGCAAATTTTATGTGTTTTCCTGAACCAATAATTGAAAGCGCTAACAACTGATTAATCATTAATAATTTATTAGATTTCAATATTTTTTTGTATTTTTTTTTCTCATTTTATGTCAAAGTTTAATTGTCTTTATTCAACAAATGGCTCAGTGCAAATTGCTGCCACATCTATTTATTAAATATCCATGAATACATTTGTAACTGGCCAAATTCTTATTAATCGTTAATCATTAACATCCTGACTCCAAATGTGTGCTGCTGCACACATTTTGTTTTGTTTTTCGTTTGTATGTCTTTGTTTTTATTTGCCCGTTTGTGATCAGATCACCTGATTGGCTACTAAAATGCAGATAAAAGGTTTGGACATAAATTCAAATTGTACTCAACTATGATTTTAAAAGTAACTAAGTAGATTACAGCTTGGAATGCATGCTTAAGTGGGTAAAAGTACCCCAAAATGACTTAATTACAGTAATTTGAGTATTTGAAATTAGTTACTTTAACCCCTGCTACTCACTCAAAGCAAAAGTCTGTGTTGTTTGATAAAATGGTTATTCATGTTGCAGTTACACCTCTATGTCTCTGGTACTAAAATAAATAATAAAATACACATGTAATTAAACTATATTTTGTCCTCAATGTTCCTTCATTAAGGCCTCAAACACTGAGCACAGTTTGAACTTTGGGAACAACGAAATTTAGTCACACAGAGGAAATGTTCCTATTTCACTTCTCCACTAGATTTTCCCTTTTTTCATCATATGACATGAAGTGATTCCTGTCAGGTTTGTGCTCAGCGCAGTTTCAGTTTTTGGGGGCCGCGCATCACTTTTCGGGGGAATAATGGAGTCACAGAGGCTCGAAACACTGATGGGAGTGAATAATCCTCAAAGTGAAGCACAGAGGGGTAGCTGATGTATGTCTGTTTCTTTTGTCGGTGTCCACACACAACACAGCGGTGTGTGAAATGTAAACAGGGATGGTAACGTTGAGTTTGAGCCTTATTCTCTGCAGCACCGTTATATCTGCTCCGACACCAGCTCTGTGAATCCCTGGGCCTATACGTGCGTTTAAAACTAAATATATTATTATAAAAACACAAATTAAGAAATCAAACTGTTGACTGCAAGACGACGTGAATCACTGAATGTCAGCCTCGATACAATGAACCATATATCAGGATTTAATTCAACAGGAATCGCCTGCATATAAATGAAAAAAATTCCGTGTCGCATTTCATTCTTCAGCCTTTTTATCTTATTTTGTACCGCACAGAAACACTCCATCATTCTACACAGACTTAATCTGAGTTAAATCACATTTCGTCCTCATAATGTTTCATTCTTAGTCTGAGTTGAGCCATTAGGGCGAAGCTAACAGCAGTAGCAACTAGCAGCTACCGTGTGACTCTAGCCATTTTGGCTCTATCTGCAGATGCAGGAGAGAGAAATCAGAAGCAGCCCTGCCGCATCGAGCCTGGAAAGAGTTTGACTTACCAAAAACACGGGGATATCCCCGGACTTACAACCTCTTGGTATGCATAGGTCACCTCATCAAACAGGCAGAGCCACTGCTGGGCAGGGCATAATTCCTCTGACTGACTGTGTGTGTGTATCCTCAGCAGCTCAGCAGCAGCAGCAGCCTGTCTGTAGAGGAGGAGGAGGAGGAGGAGGAAGACTGCACTCAATGATGTCATCAGTTCACATGCAGAGTAATAGTCAGGAGCTGCACCTTAAATATTTCTATTTTTTCGTCTAATGTCATGATTTTGTTCCACTGCATTTCATACAGAACAAACCTTTTATTTATATATATATATATTTTTTAATGTGTTTTTCTATATGTAGGTCCATGTGTCTGTCCGCTGTGTGGCCAGGGTCCCTTGGCACTATGCTCATATTATAGAATTTATAGTTCCTCCTATATAGGAGCTGGAGCATAGATGTAATAACAACAACAACAACAACAACAACAATAATATGTATGTATTTATTTATTTATATGAGCTACGCGAGCAACAATACGAAACACAAACTAAAGGTTTGACAATTATGGTCCGATTCAATTAATAAAAAGGGACATTCTATTCTAAATGACCCGGCTTTTTGCAACTTTTGTAAATTTATTATGAATGTTAAACTCTCGCGAGAGTACATACTTTAACCCAAACAGTGATCTTTATTTAACCGCAACCAGGTGTTTTCTGTCCCCAAATCTACCCAGGTCTTAACCGTAGTGTTCTTCCATAAGAAAACACAATTAGTTTGTAAAAGGTGCACAATTAAGAAACAATGACAAATCTCGCGAGAGATTCACAGATCATGGGTTCCTTTCTCGACACGACCACTTAGTTACTCATGCCACCTAGGCCTACTGGTTTGGCTACAATGCTAGCTACTGCGACAACTTCACTTTAAAAAATAAAATTAATGCTATGTAATCACCATCAAAATAACCACCTTTATCGCTAAACCTAAAGTTTTACCGTCTAGCGTCGGTTGCTAGGAAACAGAATACGCGGAACTGAGGCGGCTCGCATTTGTTGTTTCCGCCCGGACGTTTCATTCTGTTGCACACCATGCCCTTGACTTCCTACGAGAGGTGATAGCGGATAAGTGGACGCAGGCAGCTGGGAGGTCGCTGAAATTTCTGAATTGAAGGGGAAAATTACCGCCATGGGGTTGATACCAGACGAGGGAAAGTCTCTCCCTCCTCCAGGAATCGCGAACAGGAACTCATTGTGGCTGGCCGGGGTCGGCTGGTGCTCCGCGATGCTTCATAATGCCATTAACCACAGGCCGCCGCTGAAATCAGGTTAGCATGTTTGCTAGCTGTCTTTCAAACTACCCAGACTACCTTGTCTTGGAAAGTGCACTTTACTCTCAAGCGTATGCAACATTTTATCCTAACGCATCATTAGCTTGCCCTGATATGGTGCATTTGTAAAAAGCGTGTCTGTGTAAAAGCAGAACAATTATTTGTTATGATACCTCAGTTATGACAGCTGAATTGTTATGGTTAAGTTACCTACTATTATTTGCTCTGGTCTCAAATAAAATATAACTGTTATAATTACAAGATAACTATTGTTTGGTTCATGCACTGTAGATAGGCATAGAATAGCGCTTAAGTAATAATATGAGTATCCAAGGTATCAGCTTTGCTAAATACAAAATGGGCTATAAACTCTTCCAAAAACATCTCCTCTGGTTCTGATTTTAGCTTCAGAGCTTCTTTAAATCCAAACGGTATACTCAGTCTAATGTTTAGTATAGTTTATTTGACAAAGGATCAAATACATCAGTTAAGGCAGTGCCAGCGTATGTGACATTGTCAGGGATGGCATGATGAAGTCCAATATTTATTTCTCTCGTTGTTCCTGATGTGCCTTGTTTATTTCATTCTAGTTTTGTATTGGCATAATATGCAACATTTTCTTTAAAAAAAAATATAAACATAATCCCTTTCAATCATCACTTATGACCCATTGAACGGTGAAGTGGTATCTGCAGAGACCTTGTTCTCTGCCTGTATTTCTTTATTTTGCTGTCCTTGGGATGCTTTCTCAACTCAAAACTTTAGTAGTTAAGCAGGTACTGAGACTCAAAAAATTCACAGTTTAGATGAATCCTATTGATTCTATATTTAATATACACTAACTGGCCAAAAAAATATCACCATCTGGATTAACTAAACAAATAGGGAAGAACCTTCCATTGAACAATTTCTGTAGTGATTACTATGTTTCATCTGGCAGCAAGTTATTTAACCCTAACTGATGCAGTCAGTAGCTTCTGATTTCTTAAACAACCATGTCAGAAAACATATCCTGTGGTCGTGGAAAAAAAATGTTACTCTTTCAGAAGGGTCAAATTATTGGCCTGCAGCAAGCAAAGAAAACAACTAAGGAGATTGATGAAACTACTAAAACTGGGTTAAGAACTGTCCAACACATTATTAAAACCTGGAAGGATAGTGGTGAACCATCATCTTCAAGGAAGAAATGTGGTCGAAAAAAAATCTTGAATGATCATGATTGGAGATCACTTAAACATTTGGAGAAATCAAATCATAAAAAATCAACAGTGGAACTCACAGCTATGTTTAATAGTGAAAGTAAGAGCATTTTTACACACAATGTGAAGAGAACTCAAGGGATTGGGACTAAACAGCTGTGTAGCCTTAAGAAAACCACTGATCAGAAAAAAAAACTTTCAATTTGCTAGGGAGCATAAAGATTGGACTCTGGATCAATGGAAAAATAGTTATGTGGTCTGATGAGTCCAGATTTACCCTGTTCCAGAGTGATGGGAGCATCAGGGTAAGAAGAGAGGTGGATGAAGTGATGCTCCCATCATGCCTAGTGCCTACTGTACAGGCCTGTGGGGGCAGTGTTATGATCTGGGGTTGCTTCAGTTGCTCAGGTCGATTTTCAGCAATGTTATGAGCCCAAAAAAATTAGGTCAGCTCACTGCCTGAATATACTGAATCAGCAGGTTCTTCAATCAATGGATATTTTTTCCTCCCTGATGGCACAGTCATATCCCGAGATGACATTGCCAGGATTCATTGGGCTCAAATTGTGAAAGAGTGGTTCAGGGAGCATGATACATCATTTTCACACATGGATTGTCCACCACAGAGTCCAGACCTTAACCCCACTGAGAATCTTTGGGATGTGCTGGAGAAGACTTCACGCAGCGGTCTGACTCTCCCATCATCAATACAAGATCTTGGGGGAAAATTACTGCAACTCCAGATGTTGTGGATGTTGTGGCATTGCATAAGCTTATCAAAACGATACCATAGCGAATTCATGCCGTAATCAAAGCTAAAGGCAGTCCAATGAAATATTAGAGTGTGTGACATTTTTTTGGCCAGACAGTGTATTATAGCATTGCCATTTTGTGTGCTTAAAACACATTTATATAATTTGTCCTATTTTCTTTTTTCAGGTGCTCATCGACAGGTCCTGCTGGCAACAATTGGTTGGTTCCTCGGCTATCACCTGACAAAATATGAAAACTACACTTTCGCCAGACTTGATCGAGATATGAACGAGTATATCAGACTCCACCCAGAGGAATTTGCAGCGAAGGGTGAGTTCATTTTCAGCGTTTCTACTTGCAGAAGTCACAAGAACCCTACAGTACTGCTGTTCTCAAAACAAAATGTTTCATGCACATTTCTTCATATTTTTGCACTGCCATTCCACCCCATAATGGCAGTGCACAATTATTTAAGTATGAGAAGGGACAATGATTAGGCCCAAGTTGTATTGGATATCATCAGTTGTTTTTTGTTGAATATTTGTGGCATGATATTTGTCAAGTGGATCTTCATTAAACACAGGTGCAGTTGTTTGAAGAAGGAGCTGCACAGTGTTGGTATCAAGTGTTTATTTAATACAAGCATGTGGTGCCCTGTATGAATAAATAATATTTCCTGTTTCAGCAAATTTTTTATTTTGTTTTTCTATTTTCTGTTATTCTTTTGCATATTATTCTGTGTGAATTAATATGTCTTTCATTTATTTTACCATTATTAACAGTAATCATATGCTCATAACAGACCAGAATCTTAAAACATGGTCAGTATGAGGGTGCTAAGCCTCATGCCAAGTAGTCTGTACCATCATTTCTTGAAGTGTTGGAAGTACAATAGGATATTTATAAGTCTTTACAGAGAAATTTAAAACATGGTGGCTTATGTATGTGTGCAATAAAATGGATCCTGTTTCTTTTGTCTCACCAGAAGCGAAGACTTTTGCAGACATTGTCGAACCTTTCCACCCTGTGCGCTGAGTCTCTGTGGCTGGTTGGAAGAAAGGGGGAGAGAGAAGACTACCAAACTACCATCTATCTTGAATGGTCTTTATGAAATCTTTCTGTCATGTATTGTGTGAAATATAACTATGTAAATAAAAATACAGATGCTGAAAAATTCTGACTGAAACTTTCTTGATTAGTCAAAATTAATGAGGTTTGGACATATGTGAATCAACACTAGAACACTGCTTTGTTTCATTATCATGCAATTAGTCATGTATTACAGTTAGCAAAAAAATACATCAAATATATCAATTTAGGCAAAGCACATTTATTCCACAGACATTAAATTAGAAGAATGTAAAAAGATCAGGCATTTGAGATGTTCCTGTGATTGTTACACACATAGTATTTTTACAAACACCTGGTGTTTTCTTAATGTCCACATATCTTGTCTGTTTTCTAATTTGCCACTCCAATGATGTCCATATATTTCTCAGTAACGCTCTGAGTCTTCTTGGTGAGGTCAGTCATCACAGAAAATAGTCCTTTCAGGTGGAAGCGGAAGAGAGCTTCAGGATCTGTATCCAGTAAAGGCTCCAGGGTCTTGTTGAGCACTGTTTTGTTCTTGGGCTTGTGGTCATCATGGGAAACCAGGCCGCTCTCCACTGTGTTTCTTATGGCCTTGAGCATCAGGTAGTCCCCATACAGGTCACTGCAGGACTCCTCTGCTGCATCACAGTCCCATGCCTCATCGGAGGGTACATCTCGCAGCAGGCTCGGCAGGAGAACGGTTTGTTCCATGTTGCCGACAGCTGAGCTGTATCGTCTCAGAGCCAGGAGCAGGCTGTTTTTGTTGAATTTGGCCTCGGCAGACTGCATGGTTCCAGCTGGATGTGGTTGACTGTTCCTGTGCTGTGGTGGCTGACAGTAGGAAGCAGTGGGCAGTGCAAAGCCAGGAGAGCAGATACTGGTGAATTTATATGATGAACACAGGTGGGATGAACACTCCAGTTACATAATTGCATCATCCGATACATTTTGGAACGCTTCGAGTGCTATGTGGGGTCAAACCCTTATCTTTATTTGATGTACAAAGCCTGAAATATCTCCAGGGTCATAATAATGTCTGACCACTGTTCACCACATGAACCTCTGTCAAATCATTAACCAGGCTGACCATGACCTTTGAGGGCACAACATGGTTTGATATTAAGTTGAAAAAGAGCTAAGGGATGTCAAATGATCCAAATTATAGAGACTTGCGTTAAGCTAATGTTGCATGTGTTTTACTTGCAGGTTGTCTAATGGCCTTCACCTTTGTGTTCTTCTGTTGTCTATTTGCACAGAGTATTGCAAAGGCAAAGAGAGCTTTGGCGATTAGTCTTTAATTGCAAAATGTGTGCTTTATCATGACCCTGATATTTCCTCATCATAAAAATTAACAAAGTCAACAGTGGACTGACATGATCCAGATGGGACTGCTGGGTGCAAACATTTGCTTCTGGTTCTGGTTTCCCTCAAAACTAAATGTTGTCTGATAATAAGGTTCTGTCATGTGTGTGATGAGCTCTGGTATTTTCTGCAGAAATGGAAATGAAAGCTCTGCAGACAGTCTGTCCCTTGGCAGACTAACTCAACAGAGGAGCCAAGCACCACCCTGAACACGAAATACCAGTTTGTGTCACTTTAAAACAAAAACATTATTGTGTAGAATATGAGAGCTGCTCTAGAGATAAGGTAGGATTTAAAACATGTTTTCATTCAGTGACAAACAGTATGTTTGCAGTTTTAAACAGTGGTTGTCTTGGACACCATACATTGACTTTCCTCTTTTTTTAAAGATCAGTTTTCATCTCAAAGCAGATTTCAACTGCTAAAGTCAATAATGCTATGTTCACACTTCAGGTAAAAGCAGCCCAAATCTGACTTTTTTTTGTTCCTATATGACTCAGATCTGATTTTTTCCTGATAGTGTGAACAGCAGAGGTCACATGGAAAATCAAATTTGAGCTTCTTTCATGTGTGTTGTCCTAAATCAGACATATGTTGGATTTTTTGCAATATGAACAGTCATGGAATTCATGCGATTTTCATGTCACTCATGCACCTGAAGTGTCTCGAAAGACTCTTGTAGTCCCGAGACATCCTGAAATTTTGGATGAAATCTATTTCTGTGAAGCCATTCGCATTAATCCCACCACTCCTGGCTCCAATTCTGCATCCACAGGCATCTCCGTACTGAAGTAGCAGCCATTATTATCATTATCATCTACTAACAAAACTGATGGCTTCCACTGCACATCGACTTGTAAATGAAACCGTAAACGCTGACTTCAGTGGCCTCCAAGTTTACTTTCATATGGCAGAGCACTGCATGTGAAGTCTTTGTTATTGTTCATTTGTGCATATGGTTCACTTCAGGACCGTGACCAGTTCACACTGGAATCACACTGGAGTCTGATATGGGCCACATTTAAAAGATAACGTGAGCAACCAAACAAACAAACAAAAAAAGAAGAAGAAAAACCCCCCTGATCTGTGCAAAAAAATTGAACTGAGCACCAAGACTTGCAGTGTAAACGTAGCTTTTGAGAGTGATGAATTTGACCAGAATTTAAAAACTCCAATAGTTACAAACCTGTGTCCTGTTGACAATGGTCTGCTCAACAGAATAGAGTTTCTTGAAGCATGTTGCAAGCATGCTGGCTTTGGACCATAATCGATAAAGTCATAAAGCCATAAAGCCTCAATCTTGAAATGTAAGAGTTGAAGTTGCATTCTGTATTTGTGCTCTGCACATAACTGGAGACAGATCTGGATCACTTCAGCTCTTGTGCTCACTAGATGGCATCATTCAGCTCTTTCAGTGGTCAGATGTCTAAACAAGCAAATGATAATGTATCTACATGCTGTATGTGAGATTATATTTTTATGTACTCTGTTACTTAACTTTTTAAAACTTTTTATCACTCCTGAAAGTTTAACATGGCCTCCAGTATTTGCTTCTGAACTGTGCATAACCATGTAGTGGGCATATTTAATTCAAGGAAAAAATAGTCCAGTTTGAACAATGTAGGCAGGATAGATCACACCAGGGACTTAAACTCCTGCAGCCTGATCTGGTGAAAAATGCAGGAATCATACAGTAAACTGACAGTGTGAAGATTATTGAAAAAAGAGAAACATTTTTCTGTAACAAAATATTGTATTGATTTTTAAGGCAACATTGTAACCTTAATTATTGTAAAACATAGTAAAACGTTACATTTCATGTCAAATATTTTTACATTCATTCACTTTAGATCCAGTTTTTATACAAGCAACAGTCATGGACAGATTATGAGACAATAGACCCGTGGGCACAGACACTTAATGGTACTTTTATGTCTCTCTTGCCAGCTTGTGTATCTTTTTGGTAGTTTTTGTGTCTCTTTGTGGTACTTTTGTGTCTCTGTAGTTGTTTTGTGTCTCTTTGTAGTAGTATGATTGACTTGTGCAAAAGAAACAGCCATTTCTGTCCAAGATGCTCTGTCCAAGGGGGCCTCCTTACACCTTGAGCTGCTAGGCCTGTGCCCACGCCGTTCACTCATCCACCCATGGCACCAGTGTAGATTTCATGTCGATTTTACAAGAGCAACAACAGAGAACACAGAACAAGCAATCTCAGCGAGTGTTTGAGATGTTAACCATACAGTATTAACAAAAAATATTCCATTATCTATAACTACTGATCCTTAGCAGGGTTACAGGGGGTTCAAGCTGACACTGTCCAAGAGGCAGGATAGACCTACACCCTGAAGAGGTCACCAGTTCATCACATGGCTGACATATAGTAAGAAGAAAAAACATCCACACATGCAATTTAGAGTCGCCAATTAACCCTGCAGGAGAACATGCAAACTCCACACAGAAAGGCCACTGCACCACCGTGCCACACCGGTGTTAACATGTTAACACCAAATCCTGTGATGGCATAGGAAGTGACCATGGTGCTTTCTGTAGTGAAGTCCTGTAGGAAGATCACGAAGAGTTTGGTAGTTCTCTTAAACAGGACCTAATACAAATTTAAAAATGTTCAGTTATAAATTAATAACAATTTCTAAATGACAGTAAGCAGTAAGCCACGCTGCTTTTTTACTCTGCTTTTTGTTGTGCCTGAAAGTTGTGCAAACCAAGAGCCCCATACAGTATTTCCAGCTCAATAAGCTCTTAAAGTAAATCAAAGTGATTTATCCACCTCGCTTTGTGCCATTTTCTCTAATGGGGCACGTGAAAGCAGATGGGCCTCCCATCCCTGAGACTCTCCGAACACATCACCTCAGGTGTTGTAAACCTTTTAGACCAAGAAATAGGAGAGCACAAGCAGAGGGAAGAGGACCAATCCTCTGCTTCCCTTGGGCGACATACAGAGAGATAATATCTGCATGGGACTGTTCAGGTACTTCATTCAGTTCATTCTGTGCAGTTTGAGGTGGAACTTGGCTCTTCGTCAATCAAGAACATACACTCTCTCCTCGACACTGCTGCATTCTGAAAATCCTCCAAAAAATGATCTTGATTCTCCACACAGTCCAGCGTGTTGATCAGTCACAGATTCAGTTTATAGCATTCTTCTGTTGACCTTTGATGATGATTTCAAGGACGTTGGTGAGATCCATCATCTTGGTGAGCATGTCCATGATGTCGGGATGGTCCCTGGCTCCACTGATGAACTCCTCCAGCGTCAGCTCACCTGAGGACACAAGTAGCAAAGATGATAATGATGTCATAATGGGGATTTTTATTTTAAAATAACAAATCATATGTTAGGAAATTTCAGGGCTACTATGTTTGTTGATACTTCACGTTAATGCAGTATTTCACAAGTTTGGACTGTCATGGTGACATCACTTATAACCAAGAACTGTAACTGTTGTTATGTGCTGGGCTGGTAAATCATTATCTTGGCCAGGGGATCATGCGATCACTTCCATGTGTGCGTGACCTATAAACCTTTGTCTGCAGCTAATCTCCAATACAACTTGAACTATCAGCCTAATTGTTGTGTAGATTCAAGACTGTATGCTAAAGGACCTCTGTGATTTAATATTTTTGAAAAACCTTGACAACCCTTTTTTTAATGGCTCCACGCCAGTAACGGCCATGGCCACAGGCATAATGTTTTTGGGTATCTCATATCTCAACACCTTTAGGGAATTTCTTCAACCTTGGCACAAAAGACCACTTGGACTCAAGGATGAACTGATCAGATGCTGGTGGTCAAAGGCCACCGTGCCCTCATGTCTATCCCACTCTCCTGGATCCACTATCTCAGGAACACTCTTAGGGAAATTCCTCAAATTTGGTACAAACGTCCAATTGGACTCAAGGATGAACTGCTTAGATTTTGGTGGACAAAGGTCAAGTTCACATGACCTCACTAAACACATTTTTGGCCATAACTCAATGATTCATACACTAATTATGAGAAAATTTCACACAAATATCTAATATGATGCCTGCAGTGCTGGAGAGCGAGTACTTACATGTAACTAGGTACATATAATTCAATTACAAAATAAATTTAATTGTAATCCATTACAGTTACTGTGTAAAAAGATGTAATTAATTTAGTTATTAATCAAAATGTTGGTGATTACAAAGGTTACACCAGGTTCCCTGGTGAAGATCTGCACTCTACTGAGTGACCTCTTTTAGTTACATCATTACATTAGTCCTGGATTAACAACAAGATGTTCTTTACCTTCTCCATGGACATCGATCTTCTCATATATAAGAGTCACGATGTCTTCTGGAGGGACGTCATAACTTCTGGTGATATCTTGAATAGCCTGAAGGAAGAGTTCAAATGGTTAATTGTTAGTTAAATGAACACTCTCAATGGTCTGTTATCTGAAGAAAACACTGTTGACTCATTCAGCTGCTGAATGCAAGAACTAAGTACATGACTCAATAAGTGAGTAATATGTCAAATTAATCATCTTTTTAAAATACAATTTTATGTTGTTTCTACTAAATCTGCTCCTAAATCTGAAGTTACAAATACTAATACTACTACAACCACGTCATACGTCAACTTATACACCAATATTACGCAAATTATTGATTTAAAAACAATTTTATTGCTCCTCCAAAGTCTATGATCAGAACTGCGTCCATAGCAACAGCCTGTTTCTCATAGCAACAGTCTAACAGAATTTAGAATTACATAACTGGCCAATCAGAATAAATATGTATCATAGATTATATAGTTAAATGTTTCGTCATTAGAGCTTCACAGTTTCACAGAGAAACTGAGCATTTACAGTTTCGTGAATCGAGAAGCTTAGCTGCTCTTTGCTGAAAGAGTGGCAATGGGTTTAACTGGCCATGAACTAGACATGACACCTAATCCAGGGGGCTTCTTATCTAACGCCAAGTCTAATGACCTTCCCTGTAACCTAATTCACTAAAGAAGATACAGATTAGGTTACATGACACACATTTTACCCATTACAGAAAATATTTTGTACCTTAAATATAGTCTCCAGTTCCTCCTTGTCAATTTTCCCATTTCCATCTTGATCGAAGAGCTTGAAGTACCACTTTAGTTTCTGATTGATTTCTCCTTTCAGCAATAAACTTATTGCTGCGATGTATTCCACAAAGTCTATGTAGCCATCCTGCAAAAAGACGCACAAAAGACACAGTTAGGGGAAAGACTATGGATGCATGTGTTTGCACTGCAACATCAAAAGTTATTATTTATTTTATTCTATTTATATTCTGATAAGATTTGTATCATTTAGCATTTTATCATTCTATGCAATGGCCATTCTGAAGAAACTATAGCAAGTATTTACAGATACCGTAAATCATGTATTTCCAGTGCACTATTTATGACATTTCATCCTAGGCCGAAGAGTTCAGGACTCACAGAGTAGAGAAGAGCTGATCTCTACGCTGTTGATCCCTCTTGCTGCAACTCTGTCTCGTATAAATTACGTGAGATCTCTGTAATCTTTCAGTCCGTTAATTTGTTAGGTTACCCTCTTCACTTAAAAAATGTGAAATAATGCAGTGATCCTCCTAATTTTCACTGCAAAGTTCAAGGTTCACGCATCAGGAGTCAACCCAGCAACTCATCAGTCGGCAAATCATTACCAGACTGACCAGACCTTTAAGGAAATCACTTTTTTTCCTGCGTAGAGAAGGAGAAATCTGTTGCAAGTGTTTTCTTACCCCATCCATGTCGAAGGTGTAGAAGACCTGGTCCACATAGCTGCTGGCCTCCTCCGTCATCCCATTCATTTCAAGCATCGTCTTGAGCTCAAAGAGCGTTATGAGCCCTGAAGGAGACTCTCTCATGAACTTGGTGTACCAGTGGTGCATGTCCTCCTCCAGGATATCATCCAGGCTGGAGCAGTGGGTTCCCATTATTCTTCAAGAGGTGTGATTTTGTCCAGAATCCTGCGGGAGCCGGTGATGAAGTAGAGGCAGGAGAGGATAGTGTGTGTGTGCACTGAGCCCTGGCAGCAATGAGTTCTGTCTGAAACCTCATGCAACAACCCCCTTAATCTTTAAGTCTCTGAACAGCCAAAAGGAGAGATAACCCTTTAATGGGATAACAGCAGAGTCTTCCAAGAACCTCAGGACACTGCACGCTTTATGATTGAAGTGGGCTGAATGGTTTCCTGGGGAGTTGCAACAAGGGTCTCCCTCAGGTTTGAACTCTTGTCTGGGGAACAAAGTGTCATTTATTTTTTCAATTTTTCCCATCACACTTCTATTCCAGTATTTATTTGTGACTTTCATTTTCTGTCTTTCTTTCTTTTTACATTCCCCTTTAGTGACATATTTCCATTACTACTATTATTTTGTACTTTCATCTGCATACTCATACATACATACATGTCTTAATCTATACACATAAATGCTCTAAATTTGCCTACATAGCTGTGCACCTATATTCAGAAAGGTTATCACACACCTTTAGGATCCCTCAGGGAATTAACCGAGGGGATTCCTCTTGGAATTGACTTATCCTCTTTTCAGGCATGAACAGACTAGAGGATATTTCTGACCCACAGAACAAACATTAAGCCCCTTATGAAATGTTACATAAAAAATATTATCCATGT
This sequence comes from Lutjanus campechanus, assembly GCA_027495735.1. NCBI lineage: Eukaryota > Metazoa > Chordata > Actinopteri > Lutjaniformes > Lutjanidae > Lutjanus > Lutjanus campechanus. The sequence goes on from JAJHUR010084980.1 coordinate 35,845, forward strand.
TAAATATAGTCATACTTAGTATGGGAATGTTAAATAAACAGGTGAAACATACTTTTTTCCCCCCAAAAAAGCTAATAATTTTTATATGTTGTGCTTATGAGTATTAAAAGCTCATTATTTCTAAAGTATTTTGTTATCCTGTTTTTGAAGAATAACTTTCACTTTTCAAAGACGAGGCAAAACCAACCAAGTAATTTGATTAGACTGAGACAGCCCATGAATGCTGACAGCACTGGCACTTTTAACTGCATGCATCACTTTGCATTACAGATGTTCTATAAGCATTGTAAAATTTTACAATACCTTATAATAACCTTATTGGCAGTTTGGTTTTGAGAGCTTATTATTTAGCCTTTAACTCCCTGGTGGACACCCAGTCAGCATTTATTCTGCCAGCACAAGCTTGCAGTTACTAACTTTATCCCACATGTAGATGTTAACTTACCTATATTACACAAACTCTGTGTAAAAGTTGAAGCTTCACAGCACTGTGCGGGGTCCTGAAGACAAAATCCCAAAATGAAAGCTCAGCATAACATGCCTGTGCAGTACGTGTGTTGCAGATGTACCCAGTAAATAGACACATTCCTCTTTGAACTGCTTTCAGACTCAGCTAATCTCAAAATTAATAATATACATTCAGTCCATTGAGAAGACCGAGATGATACAGTCTTGAGGCAGTTTAAAAGAACCATTCAGAAACTATAGACCCAGTCGCTAATGCTAGCAACGTTAGTGTGCAGGAAAATGTTTCTGTGTTGCTTGGCAACAGTCTTACCCCAACACTATGTGTGTGTTGGCAGAGCCAAATAAATGATCAAAAAATCATTTCTGTTAAATAATGTAGGTGTTGTAGAACTGATGTATGAAGCAATATCACACTCACGTTCATGCTGTTGTACTGAATATCAGCATGGTTGTGATTTGGTCGTAGGCATGAGGCTGCAGGCCAGAGATAATCACAACTGTGTGATGTCACTTTAATAACAATGACAGGCCAGGAATGAAAAGGTTGCTGCTGGGGCTCAGGTTGGACATGAGGGGAGCTTATATCATTGAGGGATACTGTGGATACTGTGCATACTTTACATTTACATTTACATTTGGGACACAAGAGCTAAACACAAACAAAAAAAAGTTGTTAATGAAGTGAGGATCATTCAGTAGAAGAGTACTTGTTTGCATGTTCAACCCCTTCCAGTATATTTTGTACCTGCTCACTGATTATAATTCAGTCAGACCTCTCAGGTCATCAGGTCATGGTATCTGTAACTGTTCCTAGAATAAGATCTAGCTCTGGTCAGTTCTTTGCAGGTCAAACCTTTTGCAGGCTGGGTGGTTGTCACTGTTGTTGTTCTTGTACTGTATTGTTGCTATACGCACTTTGATGTAAAGCACATTAAGTTTAATGAAATAAGTAAAATTGGCTTGCCTAACATTTGCAAAAAAAAAAAGAAAAAAAAAGAAAAACTAAATCATTTGTACTGCCTCTCAGCCTTTGTTCCCACAACGAGGTCAAAGACCTTCTGTGTGATCTCTCTCAGTGACAAGCACAGAAAACATTACACTTAAAAACATGTTTGCCACTTTTCAATTAATATCAAGAAACTGAAACCCAAACCCAACTGTTCATGTTGACCCTAAAATAACAAGAAATTCCTTAAGACACATTAAAAAAATCATCAATCTAATGACTGAAACCTCATGATGAAAACCAAATTTATACTTAAAGACATTTAAAAGTATATTTTATTTGTGACAGAGATCATGACAATGAATCTTTAAAACACACCCCAAAATGGATAAATACATGTTTAACCAGCACTGTTGACCCATGGCTGACCTCAGAGGATTATGGGTACGATAAAACCTTGAGAGTAGTGAAACGCTGCTTAAATCCAATCAGGCAATCAAAGCTCAGAGTGCTTATTATAGTAAATCTGGCTTTAGACGATCAACAATTCTCAAAATGGGATTGAGAAAATGAATCACCTACAGAAAGCTGGTATCAAGTCTATCAGGTTCATGTGCATGATCAGGATCCACGTTGCTGCCCTGTGCCACGGCACATGATCTCCCTGCTGCCAACAGATTAAAAAAAGTGTTTACTTTCCCAGAACAGAGATAAACACCTGCAGAAAATACCCTCCCTAACATTAAATACAGTAAAGAGCAGCTCAGACCAGCTAAAGTTGTCCAGTCTGAATCGATAAATCCAGTCCAGTGCAGGTTTTTCCTTGTTTATCCCAACAGCTGCAATATTTGAGAGTTTCAAAGAGCAGGTGGGGTGATTTGTTTCTTTTTTTTCTTTTTCTTTTTCTGGTACAGTAATAAGGTGTTGAAATATCTTGGATGGCACTGATGCACTGATGTTTAAACTTGACCTTTTGACCAGCATGTGACTGTCATGCGGCAAGGACATTTGAGAACTACATGAGAAAATATATTTCCCCTTCAGTAAAAAAAAGGAAAAAGATTAGTATTTCCTTCCATATATAGAACTAGTAAGAATTCATGACAAACAAAATATTTCCTTTTTATGTAATTCTAGTTGTAATGATAATTCATATCTACATAAAAGTCAGGTATAATTTCTATGCTAACAAAGTACTTATTTAAAACATATCTTGGTATTTGATTATTCCAGAGCCCACTATAAATAGAGGATTATCTGATTGTGAAGTTAAACTGTAACTAAAAAAATCAATTGAGCCTCACATTAACTGCACTTATCTGTAAAAATATTCTTTATTTGAGAAAATACAGGTCACACATTTTATCTTACATGACTATTTTATCAAACCATTATCATCAAACTTAACTGGATGTGTTCTTGTCACAAAAATGAACTGATAAAAAAAACCTCTACATGGTAATTAGTGTGATAGTTGGCTCAAACGTCAACTCTTTCCATGAGGTGTTGTACTGAGAGTAACAAGCTGAAGTAACATGTAATTAAGAGCCACCTGGTGGAGGAATGACTGTTTCTGACGGGATACTTTGGCAGAAACATCATGCAGAGCTGTAATCTCATTAGAGGACGGACATGTAGACATGATCACTGACAGGAAAAACTAACTGCAGTCTGACATACTGACACAGTTCTGGTTGATAAACAGGTTACCAGCAGTGCTATTAAACGGTACTAACACAACTCAAGGAGAAAAAAAAATCAATGTGGACAAATACACTCAGGAGGCAGCACCTGTCCACCTGTGTGTGGGACATTTACTCACTCTACTGCTCATCCACAAACACGATTAGAAGTACAGTAGCTTAATGAGGACAAAAAAACGAGTCCTGCTGTATGTATACGTCAAACAAAATCAACAAATGTGATGCATTTAGACTGAGCTGCACCAACAAAGATTTATTTAATCTAAGGTTAGGTAATCAGTTTAACAAAACTAGGTTTAAAATGAGCATATTCAGAATCAAGCAGAGCTCTCCTGCACATTTAAAAACTATATCTCGGTTACTAAATCCAAGTTTAATGATGTAATACAAAATTACATATTTCATCAGTATGGAGGTGCTTGCTTACATTATTAAAATAAATAAAGAAATAAAAAATAAGTTTTAGTGCTGTCAGGACCAAGTAAGTAAAGTAAGAGGGAGGAAAACCAGTAATGTTTTGCTGCAATACATTCCTTAACAAAATGCTACATTGTTTGCTAGCTAGTTAAAAAGCAAAAAAAAGCATTTTACCCCAGTTATATTGTTTGTTAACTCGCTAAATGGGTGAAAAACTGTTATATTGTTTGCCAGCTAGCTAAAAATTTAACTACATGTTATATTATATACTCACTAGCTAATAAGTAAGTTAGCCTAGTTAGCACCTGTCTTTCTCAAATTATCAACCGACTGACAGACAGAAGAGATGCATCATAAAATCAGTTAAGTTTGTCCCTTTCGGTGACGATCATTTTTCTCAATACATCTCAAAAAGCAGCTATTTTAAAAGTTAAAACGTCCTAAAGTGTAAATTTAAAGCTAATACTGGATCAGATTTTAACAATGGCAAAAGAATTAAATCTGATCTAGGTAAAGAGTAAAAACTAAACTGAGGTTTAAAGAGTTAAACCACGATTTAATCTGGTTTAAATGTAATCCTTGCTGGTGCAATCGAGCCTTAGTGGTATACTAAACAGAATACTGGTTATTTGTATATAGAATATACACGCATAGCCTTCATTTACAAAATGATTGCTCCAGCTGGCAAATTACCCTGCACAGTTCTCCAAAGCTGATTTCCCTACAGTGTTTGCTGCTCTTTAGGCAAATATTTTAAAAGCCTTCCACAGTTTGCAAATCATGTTTGGTGGCGGGAAATGATGGCACCGATATGCAAATATAAACACTTGTATTGTCATTAAAAGCACTTATTCAGCTGCAGGTTTTATACAAAATAACCATAAATGAACCACAGTGATAGTCAAGGAATGAATATAAATAATTACAGCACTGACATTTACACCAACACTATTACAGTTAACACAGACTTGGAGTTAAACAATGCAGTCATACACAATAAAATCTTAAATACAATATGAAAAAATTGTATGTCAGGTACTCTGCAAAGTCCTGTTTTTTTTTTTTGGTATCTCCTGTCAGTTAAATCACTCAGTTTGACTGCAGGCAGATTTTCCATTTTGACTGAAAAATCCTGCACTGCTGATTGCTTATAATTAAGCAATAAGCCTGTTTAACCGACAGTGAGATCATCTATGTGACCTACAGCCACAAAGGCTTTGTGTGACTGTGGCCACGTCGTTTCCTGTGGTAAAGCTGCATCATGCAAACAGACCCGTGGGAGAATCACACAAAAGCCTGACAATCATACGCTGCAAACATGCACCTTACAGTATGTATGAGGTTTGGTGTTTGCTCAGTGTCTCATTTAAATACCAAATAAAGTAAGATACACAGCTGTCTTTTTGTGAGCATTTGTCATTATTGGTGTGCTAAAAACATGTTTAACGAAACCGGATCAATGTACATCTGCTCTGACTCATCTTGCTCCTGGTCGTACAGGAACTGTCTGAACACGTTGTACACCATCTCCCTGCTCAGAGTGAAGTTTCTCAGCTGATCCTGCTGCTCTTCAGGCATGAGAAATTTCAGCTGGTAGTCAGCGATGACTGAGCCGTTTCTGTGGGGGAGAGTAAAAGGGTTATTTTTCCTGGTGAATTGTACAAATGACAAAGCTAAAGCCAGGGTTTCCATGTAACAGAGAGGAAAAATGCAGCCCAGAACCACTAAGTGTGATGTTTGTTTACCTGAAAGCATATATCTCAGCTTCAGAGAAGTATCGTCCCAGAGCAGGGGAGGCTCTGTAGAGGTCAGCGATCTGGGTGGGGCAGGTTGAGACATGCAAGCAAACAATGAGAATTGGCTGATACTAACCTACTTTCACTTCATTGTGAGCTCTATTATAATGCAGAGGGCTTTTCGTTTTAAAGTGTCTGTCAGAGATAAAACCAGCTACTGAGGCTTTTCAGCTCTTGGCAGCAGCGGGTATAAACAGGTTTTTGTTTTGTGAAAGCATTACTGTCACGGTCGAGGAGGTATTTTTCACTCGGAAGTGATGGATTTAACATCAGCTGTAATGTGCTGTTGTCTGACTACAGTGTGAATGTGAAATCCTCCTTAATACTTAACCACTTTCAGATCTTTTTCCAAATACTTTGTTGTATTTTTATTGTGTTTTACTGACCATGTTCTTCTGTACTGTGTGTTTTCAATATAAAGCACATTGATGTTACTTGTAATAAAATGCGCTATATGCTGTAAAGAAAATTACCTAGCCTCGCCTTAACTATTCCTTCCTACTATTACATTAAGTTAATGTTTTACTGTATATACTGCCTCTACATACTTCCCCCACTGTTGTATTGTGATCGTCTATTCTGTATACAAGTCAGTTTGGTTGCACTTTATTTTACAGTACAATAATAAGACAAAACAAGCTGTATTTTATATCAGATTAGACATAAACTATTAATAATATGTCATTTATTACAACGTAGTCAGTAAACAAATACAACTATATCCTAATTAGACCCCATTCACCTAATAGTACAATAATAAGATTTAAAACTTTACAATTTACAGTTTGATTTAGCAAACACTCTCATCCAAAGCAACGTACATCTGAGAGCTAAGATGTAACAAGTCGTACTTAGTATCAAAACAGACGAAAACTGGAATATGTTCTTCATTAGACAGTATTAAACCCTTATTAGTCTTTACTAGAAGATAATTAAGGAAACAAACAACAGATCTGTACAGTAAACTAAAGTGTATTAAATCATATTATCTGCCGACAGTATTACAATAAGTCTGTGCAGTCACACAATGGACAAAATATTCCTCTACCTCTATAATTTTGACCTTTACTTGGTAGATCAGGTTCACATATTGTTTTTAAATGGGTAAGTAAAAGATATTGTGTTATATGTTAAGTTTTAGTTAATGGTACAGTTCTATTGTCCACTCTTATGAAGTCTATTAGGGGTCTAATGTTGTCTAAGAACATATTGTTCCTAGTTTTTGTCTAATTTAATAAAAATATATATTGTTATGTCTTAGAGGTGTACTGTAATATAAAGTGTGACTGTCAGTTCTCTATTCATGATGTTAATATTAATGTGGTTGCCAGGAGACAACAGCAAAAGAAAAGAAAGTAAAAGATATTATGTGTCCCAGCAAAGTCAACACTTATTATATATACTGAGTTACAAATACAACCAATTACTATTAATTTATTAAGTACATTATTTAAAAATACAGCTCATAGTTGGCCAAACCTTTTCTTGAAAGTCTGCAGCGAGTGCTTGGCTTTCATTGGAGGACAGGGTGAGAAATTCCTCTCTGAAGACCAAATTGGGCAGTTGGAAGCTTCCATTGAAGTACAGAGGAACGTTAAACAACGAAGGGTCAAAGTTCTCATCCGGATCCTCCTGGATCACTGCTCAAAGACGAAATGGGTCAAAACTCACAAAGTATCAGCTGTATAATTATGTTAAGACTAGCTTTCCATCCTTTTATACATCTGAAATAGTCTCTTTGCACAAAGCGCTCATGTTTCGTTCAAGCATGAGCATTACTTGAAAACATTGTCCTTTAACTTGCCATGACCTTATAACATCTGTGCTACAAAGTCATTTAAAGAAATTTAAAACCTGACATACCTGACTTCTCACTCTGTTTTACTTGTAAGCTTTAATAAATGTAGCATACTCTATAGGGATAGTTTGGATTATTTGATGTGGGGTTGCATGAGGTATTTTACCTACAGTAGATGTCGGTCTGCATGCCCCCAATTTGGAGAAACAGAGAGGAGTACCAGCACGGAAGCTAAGCAATGAACTGCTGTGAACAAGCGCAGCAAGAAAACATTTTAGCCACTTGAAAAAACAGATCCACCTCAAAAAAATCATCAGTTGAAGTGTACAGTGTATCTATACTTTCACAACTTTACTTTGCTGTCAGACAGTCTTTTGTGGCAGGAAACCACCATTGCACAAGCCAAATAATGCTCTCTCAAAACCAACCAAACTCCATATGCGAAATCAGCAATTATATGTTGAAGAGCACAGGAGGTTTCTCAACCTGTTAGCTTGTTTGTGTTACTGTGTGACTTAGATGAATCAGAACTATCCTTTTAATACACCAAAGCCTCAAAATAACACAAGCAAACTAACAGATTGAGGCGGCAGTAGACCAGGAACTCCTGTGTTTTGCAAGATAAAATTACTGATTACGCCTTTGGAGTTTGGTTGATTTGGAAAGAGCAATATTTGGCTTATTTAAAAGCGGTTTCCCATCAGAAAAGGCTGTCTGACATCAAAGTAAAGCTGTGAAAATATTCTAAACATAGTGCACAACTGATATATATATATTTTTTTAGGTAAACTTTTTTTAAGTGGCTAAAATATGTTTTGTTACCGACCCTATCCATGGCAGTTCAGCGCTCAGCTCCCATGCTAGTACCCTGCTCTGCTTCTCCAAACTGGGGGCGTGTCGACCACCACCTACCGTAGGTAATACTTTTACTACCGATGTGTACCTCATACAACCCCACTTCTAATAATCCCAACTATCCCTTTAACACTCGTTAACATGCACACACTCATCATGAAACCTTACCTGAGCACACCACCAGTGAAATTATTATCACAGTAGCGATGAGAAGAAAGATGAAGATGATGACCATCCACAGTTTGACTCTCCAGAAGACGTCCTTATTCAGCTCTTCCTTTATCCTGCACACACTGCTGGTCTAAAAGCATAATGAAATGTCTTTATCACATTTCAGTATCACTTTAATGACATATAATTAAAGGGGAAATTCTGAAAGAGCATTTAAACATTATCCAGAGTTACACAAAGAGAATCTGAATCTGAATCTGAAGGTATCCATTGAAGTTATTTACAGCTACACAGCTGGACATGAAAGTAACTCAGTGAGTTTTCACATGGCGGCAGGAAAGTTACACTTCCTTTATTCCAAGCGCAGAAGGAAATGCCAAAGTACCAACAAATTTCAACATCTATTACTGGAAGTCTTAATACCTTTCGTGGAGTCGATCCAGGGCCAGGGGGTCTGCCCGTCTCCCCATTACAACCAGCAGGCTAAGGAAAAGACACAGCACACACGTCACTTCTCTCTCTTTACTATATGTGGTAGAAGTCATCAATGGACAGTGAGTTGATTTTTTCACTTACAAAAGAACTGAAAGTAAGTTACTAACAAGAAGAAGAAGTCCCTTTTTGACCTTTATGTATGTGTTACTTGTATTTTTAACAACAAAGATACACAGTAAAGATCCACAAGAGCTGAACCTTGATAGAAACCCACCTGATTAGAAAGCAGCTCGTCTGTCTCTGCTGCACCATCTCCATTATCTCCTACCACCTATAAGAGCAGGCAAATATCAGTGGATATTACAATGAAATGCTACATCACAAAAGAAAGTTTTGTGCAAACTGATGATAATGAATGTTACACTGAGCTGTAACAAAAGATTATTTTCATTATCAATTAATATCCTGATTATTTTCTTGACTAATCGTTTAGTTGTTTTGTTTAAAGCAGAAGAAATTGTGAAATATGTCAATCACCGTTCACACAGCTGGATGTCTTAAAATTGCTTGTTTAATCCAACCAACAGAACAGACTAGAACTGATAACAATTAATCAACGATGGTCGTTAAGAATTTGATCGATCATGTAAAATGTAATTGATCTACCATCAAATACAGATCTGAAATATAGCAGAGATAATTAGTGTTATCTGATAGTGTGTTGACGGTAAGTGATGAGCACAACTTGTTGCCACAGAGACAAAAAAAAGCTCCTTTTTTGCCTTTTACACAGAAATTAAAATATCATAATTAAAACAATGTATATTATTCGTATATTATGAACAAACTGTAAATAAAGGTGAAGATTAAAGATAAGGATTGATTGATGGAAGCTCACCTGAACGGAATGCAACCTCCCCGAGTCTGTTGCATCGGTGGTCATGTAGGGTGCACCATCTCCATTACCTGTTGCCGCCTTGGAGCAGGGAAATATTGAAGAATTCAATATAGTTCACATCAAATTTAAGAGTGTAGTGCCAAATCATAACAAATGAAATGCTACATCACAAAGGATTTTTTTGTGCAAACTTAGGATGATGTATATTACATAGAAGTGCAACTCAAGACTTGTTTCATTATCGATTGATTAACTGATTAGTTGTTTTGTCTATAAAATTGTGAAATATATCCATCCCCGCTCACAAAGCCCAAGGTGATATCTTCAAGTTATATCCTACTAACAGTCCAGGACATGGGACGATAATCATTAAGAATTTGATTGTTCAACATCAAATTTAATCGAGCGACCATCAAATAAATATCTGAAATATAGTGGAGATTATTTTTATGAATCTGAGCTGCATGTTATCTGACATTCAGCGTCTGTGTGTCTCATAGAGGCAAATGTAGTCAGAGAATATGCAAATTGCTGCTGTGGAAATAAAGTTTTGACTGTGAGGGGAAGAAACACATTTGGTATTGTTTGGTATGAGCAAAAATTGCTTTGCTAATTATGATTAATCAATTGATGAATTGTTAATGTTACCAATGATCCATTTAGAAAAGTGCTCACAATTTGAAACCTTAGTAAAATCTTCACATTCAAAGTAAGTGATTAATTTCCTGACTATTTGATTAATCGACTAATTGTTTCAGCTCCAATGTTTCAAGGGAAAAAAGCTAATACAGTAATACAGTATATAGACAGGCTATTATACTTATAATTATTAGCACAATTTGTTTTTATTATACGATATTATTATTATTATTATTGGCAGGTCACTATAAACTCCCACTTATTGAAAACTCACCTGTCCATCAGAGATATATGTTGCTCCATCGTTCCCATTCGTCTTGAACGTCTTCATCGGAATTACAGTATCCATGTTGGTTCGATTCCAACTTCCAGAGGTAAAGGGGGGTTATTATAGTAGTCGCCTAACCCGGAAGAGCCTAAACTTTACACTTTTAAAGAGTGAAACTAAACTCCGCGGGGACATGAACGTCTCAGCTGCGGTTCAAAAAGTCAACATTTCCTCAAAAACAGGTCACTCGGCGAGTTCACATAGTTAGTGACCTGTCAACCCGTGGGAGCGTGTTTTTCTCAGACGGGAACATTACCTTCTTCTCTCGCCGTCGTCCCCTATTTCACCCTGCCAGGTGAGTTCCTTGAAGTTTCAGTGGATCTGACGTCGGAAGGCGTTGACGACTATCCTAAAGAAACCGTGTGGGAGGAAAGTAGAACAGAAAGTGACGCCTCAACATGACGATCTTTTTTTGGAAGTGACATGACCGAACTGTGGGTCACAACAGATTTACAGCTGTTGAGATTCATAATCACGAGAAAAAATAACGGAAAATGCGAATAAACACGTTTATTCTGACTGTATCTGAAGGTATTTGAAGTATGCACACCACGTGATCCAGTTTTTTTTTCTTCCCGGCAGGTAAAGGTATCGAGGATATTGTCGATTGTTAAATATTTACTCAACCAAAGCAGGATACATATGATGAGTTAAACGGCTGCTGGGGAGCGTTTTATTGCTGCAATGATCAAATTAAAGTGATTCTTCAGATGCATTTGATGATGTGAACTTTCAAAACTATTTTTGATATATTATATATCAAAAATCAGTCATAGGTTTACCTGTAAATTAAATAATACATCACATCCAAGTGGGTCCTATGTATATGTATAGATATAAATATATTATTACAGTAGGCTGAGGCACATATTCACAGTGTGCAACTCCTATAGATGTCACCTGCTGGTACACCTGCTTTTAACTTTATTCTACACAAAACAGTGTTAAAAACTGGGACTAACGGTATCAAACATGGGCTTGTGAACATACACAGTCAAGTCAAGTTGCAATTTTGGGGATAAAGTACCAATTACAGGGGACATAGATACATTCTCACAATAATTGCAAGTGCTGCTATTCTAAATAGTCACCACTAGAGGTCGACAAAGGTCACAGGTGAAAATCTGGGTGAATTACAGTGTTAAAAAAGTTTTATACTAGGCTTTAACACCATGCTAATAATGCCCTCAGGACACTCCTAAAAGATTGGTGTGCATATTTTAACCAATAAATAGTGATTATATTAATACATGACAGATTATGGTAAAGCATTAATTTGAATCCTGAGGCGAAATGCTCTATAAAAGCCAAAGTATATTTGTGAAGAAAAATCAACTGAACGTTTGAAGAGTCAGAAGAACTGTTGTTTGGTTTTGTTTTAGAACGGTAAATCATGCAGTTTTGCTCACCACATCTTAGCTTTTCTTGCCCTCAGGTCTCCATAAACAACAGGTTATATAGATTTCTTTTTAAAATACAAAGACATAAAATTATTGGTAATCTTATCAGTATTGGCCATGAGATGCAGGCTGAAATAAATCCATGTTGTGCATCCCTAATATCAAAGTAATTGCATTTAAATAAATAGTTTGATTTCTTCCAAATAATTTAATGCACATAATTTAATGCATGCACACCAGTGTTTTTCAGTTATTCTACTTAGACCTCCGCTCAGGTTGAAAGTGGACAGGGCTACGGTGGAAAAATTATGACTCCATGTGCTTATAAGAGTCAGTGAGGTGTAATTTGTCCAGCCATAACAGGTGCAATAAAGCTTAATTATTATAAATGTTAACATGAGATACTTCAACACTCTGTGTCATCATTATTGTTATAACCAGGACAGAGGCAGCATCTGTTACGTCATTCAGCTTTCTGACACATTTTAACACTCATGACCTGTTCTCCTTCAGTGTTTGTTTTATACTCAGTCTGCACTTTCATATAGACACACAAGTTATAAACACTGCTGGCTGTGCAACTAATGTGAAGTTACCAATTTGAATGAACTCTTACAGTTCTTGGCTGTAGCTGTTCCACATTGTTTACTTTACTCGCTTCATTTAAGTGGCCTGTCAGGACACGAGACCTGGTCACAGCAAATTCTCCCTGCTGGTGCTCCAGTGACAGAGGCTGGGCAACGTACAGACACAGCCATGAGAAAGAGGTCTAACCAGGGATAAGAATTTAAATCACCTGTGTGGGTGTTCTGAAGGTGTGCAGAGGCCTTCAATTCTGCATTCTGACAGCGCTCATCATCATCGACAACCTCTCACTACAAAACCATACCATTTGGCCTCATCTGGCTTAAGATTGCCCAGCACATCAAGCAAAGGATTGACCTTATTGATATGAAATAGCGCTCCATGTAATGTAGCAGAGCCTTTCCAGCGAGCCAGCATGCACAATAGCAGCATCCAGACTCTGTTTGACCTGAATGGAACCAAACCTTAATTTGTATCATTGGTAACACAAAAAATGATACATAGTGTAACCCATTTAAGGACAGGCCTACCTGATATACAGACTCATATTGATTCTTTCAACCCAAACACGTGACGAAACACATATAACGTCGACTTTTTCTTCTTACATAAGAAGGAGCCTGTTTATTTTCTTAACATTTCTGTGCATAACGGCTGAGGACCCGAGCCACCCCATAGTAGCTCTGTGATATAGATATTCTGTAGTATACAAAATAAAGGATAAGCAGAGAACATACATCAACAGAAAACTAAATAAGCAAATTACATAATTTCAATCTAAAGTGATAGTGATTTTGTATGATGTAAGAACATATATGTGAATCTAATAATATTTTTTTGCCTTTTGTCAACCCAGCATTGAGTATTTCCAAAGTCCTGCGCACATGACAGAGACTTCTGACATGGAAGTGCACTCTTAACAATGTCTTTGACTTGTGTCAAACAAAAATTAGATTTGTCATAAAAACAGGAGTCTGGTTGTGCAGACTCAGCACAACATGACACACATTTCCTCTGCCTGATAACGGATACAGTATCATCTCTGATGCTTATTTCCATGTGCAGAGAACAGCTGCTTCTCACAACCCTCCAGTGTTTATAGACCTGTTCTATCGATGGCCAGGAGAGGGCGACAGAGGACTTTTAACAGAGCAGGTACCAAGACATTTAAAACTTTTTCTGAATAGTATTTTTCGAAGAGTTCTCTTAGACAAAGCACTGAATAACTTATTCATATATATTTTCTTCTTTGATAAACATTCACAGCTCACACCCCATCACTTCCTCATTGGTGTTCCTCCTGAGCCATCTCCTCTTCTGCCTCAACATCGCCCTCTGTCTGCTTGGCAGGGGAAAGCTCTGAAGGTTCCTCCTCCAAAGTCTCCAAGCTCTGGGCTTGTTCTGCTTCCCGCTCCTCCTCCGGATCTCTCCGGTCACTCTTTGCTACCCCATCCTCTGTTTTGTCACAGTCCCTGTCCTTTTCCTCAGCTTCTCTCAGACTGGCCGGCTGTCCGTGTTCAGCTTCCTCTGCTGGGCTGTTGAAAACCTGGTCCTCATCCCCATTTTCATTTGGGCTGTGCAGTTCAGTTGGGGACAGACCACTCCCAAAGGCTCCTGCCTCCTCTCCAGCTGACCTCCTGTGCTGTCTCGTGGGCGGGCGCCTCTTGAATGATAGTCGTGCACGAGTCTGTGTGGGAAAATGCCAGCAAGGGATTTAGAAGATCATGTTTTTAAACACAAAAAAAGATTTATATGGCAGATGCCAATCTATATGCAACGTCAACTAATTTGTACCTTTAAAGTGATTTCTGGTTACTATCCAAGTTTAATTAGGATATGCGTGAGAGCACAAAATGGTACCTAGGGACTCTAACTAGGCTAAGGGGATTACATCTTCAATCCCCCCTTGCCGCAGCACTCAGGCACTACAGGGGCATCTTGCTCCGGCTTATCCGAGGCCTGCTTAAACAGAAGATATAGAACACCCACTGAGAGACACGTCAGTGGGGACGAGGAGCACGTGTCCGGCCGTGACGTCACAGCCCACTCAGCGAATAGCGTGAGAAACACTTCAGGGTCCTCAATGTGACAGCAGCTCATGTTTGTCATTCAGTGACTCAGAACAAAAAAGACTCCCGCGCACTGTCTTCGTCACTCGCAATCAGAGATCTTCAATTACTAACAACATGTCAGTACAAGGACGTTCATCAGGTTATTTTGGTATTCATTTAATGACCCAAAACTCGTGCAAAAAAACCCACACAACTACAGTAAAGGAGCATGATCTAGGGCACATTTTGTCTCTATGAAAGTCCTGATACAAAACTAGCTAACTGCATTATATATGTTGTAACAAATAGCTCTGATGTATTTGTCCTTCAGATTGTCATGCTAATGTGCAGCTTTGCGCAAGTCCGTATGTTTACCTTGTTGAAGCTCGGCAGTGGGGTGCCTTCAGGGGGGTCGCTGAAGCTGACGGGATCCTCCTCTTCACTGGACTGGCGTGAGGTTCGCAGGGTGGGGCTCAGCGGGCTGCAGGGCGAGGTGGTGGGGGACAGCGGCGCAGGCGGGAGCTTCACCTCTGGACTCTTGGGTGAAGGCAGCAGAGCAGTGGGTGACAGAGCAAGATTGGCCTGCAGGGGGGGAGGAAGATCCTGAAGCCTGGACTCTATAATCTCTTTAGTACATCGTGTTCTCATAAAACTTAATTGTAAAATAATGGCCTGAATGTATTATTATTAATAGCACCTTTCAGAATTAATGTACTACAAATTAAAAAATCAGAGTAAGAGCTGAGACTGTCTCAGAGTGTGAGTCATGTTAAATTCAACAAAAGAGTCACTCTATTAGGAAATATAATAAATAAGTGAATGAAAGATGAAACAATGTCATATTTAATCATAAGTATACTACTGTAAATATTTTAATACTGTTTTTTTAATAATAATATTTAAAACAAACAAATGGTAAATCTAGTCACAAAGCATTCCAGGCCTCCTTAAAATTTGTAACTGAAAAATGTAGTATACAAGTATAAAAAGCTGCAATGATTAGTCGATTAATCAACTAGTTGTCAACTATTAAATTGATCACCAACTATTTCAATAATCGATTAATTGTTTTGGATCATTTTTTAAAGAAAAAATGTTCAAATTCTCTGATTGCAGCTTCTCAAATGTGACTGTTTTCTGGTTTCTGTTCTCCTCTGTGACAGTAAACTGAATGCGTTTGGCTTGGGGACAAAACAAGACATTAGAAAATGTCACCTTGGGCTTTAGGAAACATAGATCCTCATTTTCACAAGTTTCTGATAGATCATGGGCCAAACAACTAATTACTTAATCAAGAAAATGATTGACAGATTCATTAATAATGAAAATAACTGTTAATTGCAGCCCTAGCTATAATCATATACATATTGTACAGGTACACACTGGCACACAGGACATTACGCAGCTGGCACTGGTCACCGTCCTACTTAGCTAGCTCACCTGCTGGAAGTATGACCTGGCATTCCCCTTTAAGTGTTAAAAACAACACCTGCCACATTCACGCTGAAATGTAAAGTATATTAAAAAAACATCTCCAGTTAGCCCCCCAACACTGTTCAAGTTTCCAGTATCCTACCTGCACTGGGGAGAAGAGGAAGAGGGAAAAGCGGCAGCCCTTTTGTCCCATGGCTGCCCACCGTGTGAACTGCTAACTAAAGGAGCGATGGTGGTGAGTTAGAGCCTCACAAGAGGCTGGGTGGCCCATGATCCCATTAGCTCATTAATCTGAGCCGATTGTGGCATCAGGGAGGAGCCCTCCCCCCTTTTCCTCAGCATGCAAACAGCTCAGGCACCAGTGTCAACTGAACAGTGGGGGGCAGTAATGCTTTAAATATCCCTCGACAACTTTGCCTGTGTACCACATCCTGAAATAACAAATCATTAGTGGGGCTTGTACTTGTTTCCTACTTCGGTGATTTTCAAACTGGGGCCTTTGGACCAACAGGGGTCCTTGAATGGGGTGTAGGCGGTCCCCAGCAAAAGGAGGAATAGAATATTTGAACTTTTATCATATTTTTTTGGAAGTTGTAGGAACATGTAAAGAAATCTTGTTGGCCATTTTTAATTGATTGTAATCTATAGTTTGACCACTGACTGACTATAAAGACTTTATTATCCTCAAACCTCAAAATAAAAAAAAATACTCAGGGGAGTCCGTTAGGGCTGGAACGAACAGTTATTTTCAGTTAATTGATTAGTGATCAGTGTTTCCCAAATCCCAAGTTGACATCCTCAAATGTACTGTTTTGTCCATAACCCAAAGATATTCAGTTTACTGTCGAGGAGTAATGAAAGATTTGACATTTAAGAAACTGGAATCAGACAATTTTGTCTTTTTCTTCACAGCTCTTGATTCCTTTAGACATAATCCCCAAATTTTGGTCCGTGGTCTAATGTGCATATATTTTGGTCGTCCTTGACATAAAAAAAAGTTTGGGAGCCGCTGTCCTACATCACTCATAAAACATTAAGATGTTGTTTGGTGTGTGTACCTGAAGTTTCTCGATGATGGGGGAGTTCTTCATCTTAATTTTAAAGGGATTTGAGGAGACAGTAGTTTTCTGCAAGAAAACACAATCAGTCCGGAGTTAATGCAAAGACAAATTCACAGAAACATCGCAACCCTAATTTAGAAACATTGAAAGCTAATACTGACATGTTTGATGATAATTTTGAGTATAATGCGCACTGTCATTATTCAGTATACTATCGCATACAAGCACATGTCCTGGTAAGTATTAAGCCTATACAATATATATTAAATAGTATTAAAAAATACAAACTTTTTGTGGTAGATACTCGTGATGTATACATTTTTGCACTTTTGTTGTACCTTGTGCTTTCAGTTGACATAGCTGGGAAGAAGTACAAATATTTCATTTTTGTTCTCAAGTAAAATTTTTCAGGTTTCTGCACCTGTGAATTGATTTTCCTGACATTTTATAATATCATTGCTATCTGTACTTTATATTCCTTAGTATAAACATATTCCTTATTATTTTCAAAACAGGACTGTAACTTTACTTTTAACGCATTTGAGAGGAATTATTAATTATTTTTTATTCTGTATCAATGTCTCCCATCTTCTCAGCATCAAGACCCATTTCAACCTAAATGGATGGGACAATAACACGTAGAAAAGATGAGTCCTTGGTGTATCCATCAGCGCATATTACACACATAAGCTGTGGAGAAAAGGTGAGGTTCAGTTAGTTTTGCACCCAAACAGGAAGTAGAAATGTCCTTCAGAGGGCAACTATTTACTATCATACTTTGAGTACATTTCAGACATTTACATTTAGCAGTCTTGTTTACACGAGTATCTGTAATTTTACTTGAGCAAAGAATGTATTTACTTTTGCCACTTCTGTCGATTGGGCATAAAGCAATAACAGGTTTGTGCTGTTTGGTCTCCAGTTCACTATAGAAGCACAAACAGAAGCACAGAAGCACAAACACAACTTCCCCAATGTTTTAGGCAGAAGGAAAAAAAAGCTAAATTGTCAATTTGGCAACAGTACACTGTCTACTGTGTTGAAAGTGTGAGGTTGCAACAGAAGTGTACAGTAAACAAGTCTGTTTTCTGGAGACCTCCTTCGTAAATCAAGAAGACAGATTTATAGCACATTGGTTAGTAAAGGAACAAAATCACTTACATCTGATTCTTCATTGTCATCTTTTTGAGTTTGCAACTTCAGGGAACATGGAGGTCTTCTTCGAAATGGCAACTACAAAGAAAAAGGAGGAGGAAGTGTAAATAAAACGTGTAAATACAGGCAGCCCAGTCAAAATAAACCCTCTATAAAAAAAAAAGAGTACTGTTCTTCTAGGGAGATAAATACTTGGCTTTTGTATATCTTTGTATGAATACTGCAACATATCAGATATAAATAAAGTACCTCATCATTGGAGGTGGGCATTGGTAGAATATGACCTTTGAACCTTCCCGCCAGCTCAGCCACAGACGGCTTGGATGGAGAATCGTTCTGGAAAAGAAAGACATTCAGTCAAACAACTGACAGATACTTTATTTTTTCTTTTAAAGTTGTCGGCGTTACGGCTAAAAACATTACATGAAATGTAAGAGTCGACCTCGTATAACACTTGATTTCGAGGGTTATTTGTGTGACCTTGCTTTTTTCACTTCCTTGATACAAACTGCCGAAGTGCATACATGCACGGCGGCACTCTTGGGAAATGCAGCTCGAGGCCTGAGCACTATCAGAACGCCTGCTCATCAGGATTAGAAAAATGTTAATGCACTGACGCCAATGGTATTATTTGCACTAAGTATTTCATTCTCATACAATTTAAATAGACGTCAAAGATTAATGATCATTCCAGACTTATTGCACAAAACAAACAATAAAAAAAAATGCAAATGGATCTTTTTTCTCTCGCTCAATTTTTTTGCAACACCAACAAATTACAGACAATACAACAGGTTCCCAATTATATTTTGGATGTTCATTGCATCTGTCCCTCAACCCCCGTCCCTACTGCCCGACTCCTCCTCCATCCCTCTCTCCTCCACCAACTAACAGGATAGTAACACCTTCACCAACAGAAAGTTCCAATTTAGACAGAAGATTTTTCAAATGAGATATCAGGTTAGTCCACATTAAAATTGTGTTTGGTTTTGCATCACTGACTCTTGCTGATGATTGTTCCGGGTAAGAAATGTCAAAAAAGCTTCAGAGCCAGTGAATACTTGAAATACTGTAAGGAGGCCTTCATCACTGCACTAGAATCTCGTTGGCTGCTGTTAAGCCTGCAAGTTAGACTTTGCATGCTTTTTCCTCAAGGGAAAGGTGGAAGTCATCACTAAGAGGATGTCCTGCAGGGTCATTATTGTACCCCTATTAATCCTGCAAGGGTACTAATAACCTCCCTCCACAAGTCCAAAACCCCAAGACACTCCCATTCAATATAGATAAAAGATGCAACAGTTCAGTGGTAGCAGAGTGGGTCAGGGTACCAGTCCTATTTGATGCCTCATTCTCAGTGTGAGATATACTCTGTAGAAAAATCTCAGTGTATATACTGATGATTTGAATTTTTCAAAGCACTAGTAAACAGATACAAATGTGTCTTAAAGTGGCCTTATTAGGCTGTTGGGCTTTATTCCTTTTCCTTTGATGTATTATATATATTTTTTTGTGTGCATGTAAACGGTCTGCAAAGTCCCAAAGACCAAAGCTCACACCAGGGTAACATCTATCTTAGGGACTTAAAGAAACAGGAGCTAAAACAGAGTGCATGAGATAGAGTGAATAGAGGTGCTGCAGCTATGGTCAGTATAAGAAAAATGTTTTCTTTCATATAAATGCCTGCAAACCTATAAAACCAAAATAACAGTATGAGTAGGGCAGGGTGGTATGGCCTAAAATTTATATTATGGTATAATTTAAAGCATGAACAGTAGTTATATAAAGAATATCACAGTAGATTTGTTTTGTATTTTTCATTTTCAATCTAAATTCTTCTGCAGGGGTAAAGCACTGTTATAACAGCTGCATGGCAGCTATAACTGTACTTTTAACTGTACTAGGGCATATTTCACATAGTACAGAGGTATTTCAGGAACACTTAATGAGCAAAATTGGAATATTAAGTAGAAAAAATAACAAAAACTTCTCTTAAATATATCAAGTGTTACTACCACTTACAATCACGATCATCTGACATGACATGACCGGTCTTTAACTGTAGTAAATTGTTACAAACAAGCTCAAACTAAAGCTGTCTGTACGCAGTCTGTTCAGCTTAGTTTGCATGTATCTTCAAATCTGGAAAAGCTCTGACATTATTGGTCCTTTTAGATGTACTTTAAAGGAAGGGCTCTATCACGCTATCATGGTTTAGCCAAAATACCATACCATTGAGGAAATTTATACCAGTGTACCTTCTATACCATTTATACCTTCCACCCCTCAGTATAAACACTTTAAGACCAACATGTTCTTAAAACCAACATGTTCTTTGACACCTTTATTTTCATCCTTGCATGCTGAACGTGCACTGTGACATCACCCTCGCTTGAACTCTTTATTTAGATGGTGAGAGATGAGATTTTACAACCACATTCTCAGCTGCTACACACTGTGGCGAGAGGAGTGTTTTGAAATTGTACAAATTAAAATTATATTGAACCACAACTTCTTCATAGCAAAGTTACATCAGCCAGACTATTTTGTGTAAATTTGTTACCAACAGTAACTTGATCGTGTAGTCAAATCTTTCTGTTTTTACTCCTGGAAGTGTGAAACAGAATGTCACTTTTAATGAATGTTAAGATATGCACATGGCGTGTCTTTGCCTTGTCAGATGAGGCACAAAACCTGGATATTATTTAGGCCAGTGACTTGTTGAACAAAGCAAGCTAAAAGAACAATACATTCTCATTAAGCAGGCATCTGCAGAGAGCCATTTTGCAGCTGAGTGAAGAGATGTTCTTAGATAAAGAACATGTTTCACTTCCTTGCAGACGGATTGAGAAACAGCAGGGAGGCTGAATATGCAAACTAAAAAACCAGTGTGTCTCCACCAGTGTGTTGGGTTCAATGCCGTCCTTGCAGGAACTCGCCTCTTCTCCTGCTACAGAGCAGATTTTTTGTGGGTTAGGACACAGGAAGTGAGCCCCTCTCTCTCTCCACAGCTGTTCAACATCACGCTGCAGCCTGTGACAGGAGGGACCTGTCCTTGCAGCCTCACACTGTTATCACTTCTTGGCCTCTTTACTTTCAGTCTCTCCCACTATTCCCAAGCTGATTGCTAAACTTCCCTCCTCCGCTCTGCTCTTTGATGACCGTTAACTCACTCCACATATCTGTGGCCGAAGTGATAAGTTGTCTACGGGCTGGAATGTGCACAAACGTAAGCCTTGAAAACAACACGCCAGTATTGGTTTGTTTTCCAGGTTCTAGACATTTTTGTGCCAAATATTTGGGCTGTGAATGGTTTGAGACATTTGTTTACGACATGATGGCAGCCTGAGCTGTGCCAGGACTGTGCATATTCTCATGCATCATGTCGTCATTTAAAGGGACAGTTCACCACAAAATCAAAAATACACATTTTTTCCTCTTAACTTCAGTGTTCTAGATTGTTTTGGTGTGAGTTGCTGAGGTTGGGAGACATCAGCCGTAGAGATATCTGACTCCCCTCCAATATAATCGAACAAGATGGCTCTCAAAGCACAAAAAATACACAAAGTTCCTGCACCTTTACAAAGTCAGATTTAAGCATTTTCAAGGTGCATTTTCAAGCTTTTCCAGCACCTTACAGCTAGGGGAAAAGTTCATATATATATATATATATATATACTCAAAATGATTAGGTTCTATTTCATTCCTTCGTCACTTTAAATCAGACTAAACTGTTCGATAAAGAACCCAAATTGGTTCATGATGTATTTCCCCAGAAGGGTGACAAATTAAAGGAAAACACAAGTCTCATGTTTCAAAGTATGTCACCTGTCTGAATGCAGACTTGGCGTCCTATTTCAATTTCAATAAAATCCTTTTTTTTTTTTTCAAATTTGTTTCATTTTAAAGCCAATTAAAACTCATTAAAACAGCAGCCTCCCACCATATTGTCATCTGATAGACTCCCACTCACTTTTCCAACAGAGGGCACTCATCAACAAAGACTGACAAAACACACTAAGCATTGCCACATGTGTAGAGTCATCTGCATTTTGTGCAAACACCAGAAGCAATTAGGCCCTCTGACTTATTTTATTTCTTTATCTGAAGAGCGAACTATTCTGTCAGAGAGTGACTTATCATGAAATCACTGCATTTACGACTTCAAGCACTTCATCAAAAATCCAAGCACGCTGCAAACCTTGAAAGCATTTCTTTAAAATGAAAGTGTTTCATAGAATTTCCAACAACTGTAAGAACTCTAAATACATTAGAAAAATTCAACAGCAATGTCTCTTTCCAGAAATCATGAGCAGTTTTATGTAAGAACTAGTGTCTTTCTAGTAGAAAGAAAGTAGTTCCAGTAGATTCTACCATGGAAAGAAAGTAGTTCCTACAAACAAAGAAATCATGAGAAACAGCAAATGTCATTTAGTCCCATTATATTCAAGAGAAGGCACACATCTCTCCAAAACTCTGCAACTCACGCCAGAACAATCTAGACTACTCTACAGCACGACAGGCCAGAGGTAAAGTTTGTATTTTTGATTTTGATCAACTGTCCCTTTAATGATTTGCATTGTACGGTCACTGCTTATGGTGCTCCTCCCTTTTCTCTTTCTAGCTTTCATACTACATCTAATTTCCATCCCGCTTTTACTGACCACTAAAAAGCTCATGCCTCTCCCCACAGCTGCCAATTCTGTCACATTTCCTGGGTGTGCACTCTCAGTCCGCCTCCTCTCTGAACAGTTTGAGCCGTAGCCCATGGAAACATGGATCTCCCGAGCTTCACAGATACACACATTCCACACTTTAATCACACGCTTTATTTTCCTTTTTCCCCTTGTTCTCAATATGACCTCACCACCTTGCTCCCTCCACCCAAACGTATTACAGCATCAGCCAGCCCCGCGGTGCCTCTGTTAACGCTTCTCTGCGCCGCCTCTGTGTCCTAATCCACATCCCAACCCTTTTCCTGAGTTCTCCTTTCTCATCCGTGATAAATAGTAATCATCAGGGACCACCCACCCTCCACACCATTATTTTGTAAGCTCTAATTGTTTAACTCTTTCCTGTCCTTCAAAAACAAATGCCTCCTTCAGAGCACAAACTCTAGTCACAACAGCGCAAGCAAAGGAAGTGGGGCTTTGTTTGTTGAAATCGCTGTTTAAGATGTTTTGGGTGAAGAAAATCACAGTTTCAGTTTTTCTATTGTCCAACTTCATTTGAATGACACACGGGAGGGATGTCTACCAGCCCCTTTAAACATACAGTCAGTTATTTCTTTGTTCTTTCCAGCGAGTCACCTCTAGTTCGGGAATACAGTTTAAGTTTTTTAAAAAGTAATTCTGCAGTAAAAACATCCCATTTCTACATATATGTTGAGGCTGACCAGAACACCTTTTAATTGGAAATTAAGTTTGGTCATGTACAGCAAAGATTTTGATTATTTTAGAAATGATCAGTTAAGCGGCTTCAGTAAAACCTGGCCTATATGAGGATTTTAAAAAGCTTCAGCAACATTAACTATTCAACAACTTTCTAGTTTTAGAAGAAGTCATTTCAGACCCATTAATATCCTTCCATGCGTCTTTTCACAGCGAGCCCTTATCTTTAATGAGCTTCTTCATGTAGAATGAAAATAATGACTCAATGCAAATACCTCCCTGACTTAAAGGGATAGTTCAGATTATTTGAAGTGGGACTCTACAGTGTATTACCCACATGGCGATCGAGTGCCAATATGGAACCTAAGCAATGTACTGATATTTTAGCCACCGAAAAGGCCCGTTTGGATCCGAATAAACTCTTTACAACACCTAAGTCACATTCATGGCAGGCCACAGAGCAGAGCCGGGAGCTGCTTCTGGGATGCATTGCTGCACTGGTGGTAGAATCAGAAGCACTGTGTAGAATTACAGTGATCAACTCAGGTGAACATGGTGCAGTCATGATGCAACGCAGCCGTGCTTAGTGGAATCACGCCTTAACAGATCGAGACAGCGGTAGACCAGGAGCTCCTGTGTTCTACTGCGTTTGTCAAAGGAGTCTGGTGGCTTTGGAGGGAGCTTAGATGGAAATAATGGTTTCAGTTCCCTATCAGAAAGGGCTCTCTGACAGCAAGGTAAAGGGGTGAAAATATTTTAAATATTCATGTAACCCCACTTTTAAAAAAATCCTAACTATCCCTTTAAAATTCACTCTGCTTGCATGTTGTACATTTGACAGATGCGGTTTAGTCCAGGACTTACAGTAAAATTAAAACTTCAAATTTTTTTCAGAAAACTTTTGTTCAAAGTTCTGCTATGGCTTAAACAGGTTTTTACTGAGGCACTGTCAGCAGCTTTACATAAAATATATAATATAAAGTATACTAATATTGAACTAACTCTTACACTCAACTCAAATGATTTCACTTCACTTCATTCAGCTAACAAAACACACAGACACATGATTTCAGCCGGTTATCAGTATTGCACATGCTTAACTCAGCTGGGACCCCAGCTCAGTGGAAGAGTGGGAAACTTTGGTTCACTGCAGGAGAGAACAGGGCAAACTCTATTTCTGGGGCTCTCAGCCTGGGAAAAAGCCCCAGAGCTGTGTAGGCAGCCTGGATCACAGCTCTGCTCCGTAACCCCTCAGCTCCTCAGAGAGAGACTGTCCCTGGATATGCTAGACCACATCTGAAACATACTGAGATCTAGCATACAGAGCAATTGAGCATGTCTAAACAAGGAAACGATGAAAAAAAGAAGCTACTTAAAGCAGTGCCTTACCCATGTGATTAAGGCTTTTCCAAAAACGAGCCTGGGTCTATGCTAAAAAGAAACAAGCTATTTCTGGACTCCCCCCGGAAACTCCTTTACATACAGTACATACAGTAGAGACTTAACATCATGTTATGAGAAATATTTTCACTTTGAAATATCAGGAGCTTTTCCATTATTTAATACGTAAGGCAAGGCAAGTTTACTTGTATAGCACATTTCAACATCAAGGCAATTCACAGTGCGCTAAATAAAACATAAAAAGCAAGAAGATAAAGTGT
The DNA here is from genome assembly GCA_027495735.1 of Lutjanus campechanus. Classification (NCBI taxonomy): domain Eukaryota; kingdom Metazoa; phylum Chordata; class Actinopteri; order Lutjaniformes; family Lutjanidae; genus Lutjanus; species Lutjanus campechanus. The sequence goes on from JAJHUR010084980.1 coordinate 61,033, forward strand.
AAAAGGAACATAAAAGCCAAACAAAAAGACATTATATAAAAAAGACATGAGAATAGTAATTAGAACGATAAGAAGTCAATTTATGTTTGTAGGAAAACTCACAAACAAGGAAACAGCTGTAGCCTTGAGGACAGTTCAGTGTTATAAATGAAAGAATTAGCTAGTTTGAGTCCCCAGGCCAGTTGGGAAAATATGGTGTGGTTAAATTCTCATAAAATACGTCACAGGGACAATGTGTCAGTGACTCTGTAATAAGAAATATCTTCTTAGGTTGTTTTAACTGCCCCCAAACTCACAGAGCCTCTGTAAAGTACTGCTGAGCGGCAAACAATTTAAGAACAAGCGCATAAACTGATTAACAAGACATTTTCCCAAATTAATTTCACTGAATTGCTCTTGTCTTGTGACTGTCTCAAGCTTTTTCACCCAAAGCTCAATTTGTCTCAATTGTACCACAAGAAAAGTCAGTTCAGTTACTGTAACTAAAACGCACAATATTTAAGTTCTATCGTTGTGGGTCTCTCTCACATTAAAACAATAACAAAAGTGTGATGACATTGTGAAGTAGCGTGGGATTGTGGAGAATAATTGTCTTCACTGTCAAAAACCACTAGTGCAAATAAAAATCTGACATGAGGCAGAAATCATATTCACGGAAGAGGGATGTGTTAAAGTTCTATCCAAAGTTCTTCCCAACTTCCTTCCTCGCTCTCTGACGTGTCCTGTTTTCCCAGAAGTTATAGCAACTAGCAGCTACTAAGAAATGCACCAGTACACAATTCAACAAAATATATAACGTATAGGCTATGTGTAGCATTTTTATACATTTTAATGTGGAAATGTTACATACTAGAGCTTCAAATAGGGCAGATAGTTGACTAGTTACTGTGTTAACTTCAAAGAATGCTAAATTATCAGTGCAGTGTACTGTAAAGGTGAAACTGTTTGCTACTTGCAAATGACTTCAGCTAGTAGGCAAACTGGTTTGAACGTGACAGCTGGCTTTGAGCTCAGGTTAGAGCAGGAAGGCACCACATATACAGTAGATATATAAGCAGAAAAATACACGGTTGTCAGTCAAAACCGGCACTAAAATTAACACTATATCCTATATTGTTAGACCATAGGTTTTCAAAGTAAGGGGGGGGGTCAGGCTCCCCAGGGCTCCAAACTGCAAAAAATTATAACATTAGTTATTAAAAGGAGATTACATAAAATAGTCTAAATGTGTGTGATCTGGTTGAAGAGATAGTTCGGAGACACTCTGTCTTTACTTTTCCAGAGTCAGAAACTAATAGATGCCTTTGGACAGACCTTTTTTGTTCCAGTCCTTGTCTGAGTGGAGGCCCTCAATCTCAACCCCCTGGTTTAGACAGCTGGCATGTAGGAGTGGGTGATATCACTAAAATCATATGGCACATGTAAATCTATAAGGTGATAGCAATGTATATTCTGGACCGGATTTCAGGAAACTCACAGGACATTCAGCAGAAAAATATTTGCAAACTTTTGACTTTGGCATCCCTGTAGTGGTTACAGTGCAGCAGAGAGCAATGCATGCATCAGCCCCTCTTATGGCACTAAAACAATACTGCTTGTTTATAATAATCACATTAGAAGCGTCTCTAAATTGTTGAAAAATCAAGATCCTTCATCACACTGATGCACCAATTTTGTAAACCCAAATATTACAATAAAATTGATTAGCCAACAGCCCACAACGACAATATACAACGAGGAATTTTAAATGGGTAGATACTTTGGAATGGATGGACAATTCTCTATCATTTTATGGTATATATTATATATATTTAAATATAGAGATGATGTAAGATGTAATCAGCTGTTTTGAGCCATTATATCAAAAAAAAAAAAAAAAATAGATGACCTCGCTGTGATGTGGCTGACAAAGTGCACATGACCACAGCTGAAACCCCTCTACAGAGGCCTGTGGTTTTCAGCGTGAATGTGCAGCAGTGAAAGTGCGTGCATCCTCAGTGAGCTGTGTTTGGATAAGAGAAGGTTAATCCCGACCAGCGTCTTAATTTACAGGCTGCGGATGAAGACACGAGGTTTACTGTATGACGGGCAGATGTAGAGAGAGAACTCAGAGACAAACAGATCACACAAAGCCCGCTATTGTCTGTTCCTGTGATTCCTGTTTCCAGAGGCACGGCAGAAGAAGCACATGATATTAGTCTCAGTAAATCCCAACATATCTGCTTGATATAGCGGCGGCGGTCAGAGAGCAACAGGCCATGTAATCTACCATGTAGCTGATAAAGATGATGTCTGGCTCAGGATCTTTAACCCTTCCCGAGGAATGGCTTTCACTCTCAATCCTCATAAGCTCTTGCTGGTGAGCCCCACACAGTGCAAATCTGTGAATGTGAAGATAAATAAAGCACACGAAAGCACAGCTGTTCAGCAAGATCTCGTTCAATAAGCTCACCGAGCGTAATGGCTTCAGTTTGAGTGTGCAGACTTTGTTTTCACAAGTCAGCATGTTCTGCCACGGGGAAAACCACCACAGTGAGCAGCTCCCCTCTGCCTACACTTGTTAAGTGGTACGAGAGCAGACAGGCACTTTCTCGCTCGCTGCCTTTCCAGGAAAACATGATGTGCTTTTGGACTGGACCTCATCTGAATATCTCACTTTTCCACTGCCCTCACTGGCACAGTGTTTGTGTGTTTTTTTTCACATGCGTTGGGCGTGTGCAGAAGTACACTAGAAAGGTCCTCAGTCAGAGCAATGATGAGGTAAATGGACACACTCGTCATCTATGAGTCTCTGTCTCGAGGGAAATGGGAGGTGCTGCAGACACAGACTAGTACTGCAGGGTGGAGCAACAAATATTAAATAGAATAAGCATCCAGAGAGAAGGATAATAAATCCTGATGACCTGAGAACAGAACGCTGCTGATAAAGTTGTTTTCCCAAGAACAACCACACAACTGAAATACCTTTTTCTTAGATGTGATAAATGCAACAACAAACCAGTCAAGACCTCAAGAAGCTTTTGAGCTTTGCTATTTAACTGCAATTTGACAGGCAAATTATAAAGATATGAGAGCAGATGACAGAGCCAGGCCTGTCAGAGGAATGTACTGTGATATTTCAATATGATAACTACACCGGCCTGCTTAAGATAATCTTAACTCTTGTGCAATAAGAAGGCGGGGTAATGGAGCGTGAATGATGAGTAGGAAAAGATAGGAAAAATGTAAACACCTTAGTACATACAGTATTTACACCAAACCTTCGAGCCTAAGCAAGAAAACTGTGACACAAGCATCTGTTTGGGATTCTGCGTGGTGTTCTGTTATTCTCATCCACTCTGATCCGGCAATCACCACGACAAAAACCATCTGGACAGTGGATCAGATGGTTAACGTGGAGGCTGAGCAGCACAGACACGGGGATGACTTCATTCAGTGAAGCTGTGCACCTTCCACACTGCTGCTGCAGAGATCCAGAGCCACGGGGTTTCACGTACATTCATCCACGGAAGACTTGGGACAGTGCATACTTTAGGATCAAATATGCTGCTGCATTATGGGAATTGGGAGTGACATATGTGGAAGGTCATGGACTTCACACAGGGAGGGTGATGTGGAGTGCATGTGAACAGATTCAGTGGTTTAAAGAAATAACCAAGTACATTTACTCAATTTATTTGACATCTTAAAGAGATAGGAGTTTTTGAAGCGGGGTTGTATGAGGTACTTATCAATAGTGAGTGTATTACTGAGTAGATGACATGATCGATACGCCCCCATTTGAAGAGGGACACTAGCACGGAAGCTAAGCAATGTACTGCTGTGGACAGGGTCAGCAGTCAAACTTATTTTAACCTCTTAAAAAAGGTCCACCTAAAAGATCTATATCTATAATATTTCCCACACTTTATTTTGCCATCAGACAGCCTTTTCTAAAGGTAAACTGCCGTTATATAAGCCAGTATCACTCCCTCCAAACCCACCAAACTCCATAGGTGAATGAACTACTTTTACCTCTCAGCACAAGAGATGCTGACCTTTAAAATCATGCAATAACCTTAAAGTCACGCATTAACACAAACAAACAGACCAGCAAGCTCTGTGTTCTCCCAGATAAAATTACTGATTTTGCCTGTGGAGTTTGGTTGGTTTGGAGAAAGCAATACTTGGCTAATATAAGGGCAGTTTCCCGTTAGAAAAAGCTGTCTAATGGCAAGAAAAAGCAGTGAAAATATTCTACATATAGTGTACACTTAAACTTGACATTGATTCTTTTTAAGTGGACCTTTTTTTTTTAGGAAGCTAAAATACATTTAGCGGCTGACCCTGTCCACAGCAGTTCATCGCTCAGCTTCCTACACCAGGACTCCTGCCAAACTGCGGGCGTATTTACCGCCATCTACTGTGGGTAACACAGTGACTCTCAATAAGTACCTCACACAACCCCACTCCGAATAATCAGACTTATCCCTTTAACTTAGTGGATATATTACAGTTTAAGAGTTTACATATAATTAATGATGAGATGCAGATTAACAGCATACAAAGTAAAGCCGCTTCAACCTGCAACAATATTAAAATGCTGCATTAATGCATCAGTAATAATATACTAATATAAGAAATTGCTCTCAATAATGTGTAGTTTTACTTTGATACTTGAATATGTTTTCTCTCATTTTACTGTAGCATATTTTTGAATGCAGTGCTTTTACTTGCAATAATGAGGTTTTATTTTTGTTTGTTTATTTTGAAACTTTTACTTCCCCTTACCTCCTTATAAAGCAGCTGGTCCTACAATGTAAAGGTCACTCTACTAACATCATGGACGTGTCTCTGTTGACTCTATTCTGATGCCAGCAGTTAATGTTAATTAGATTTTTTCTCCTCATCTATCTTATACCTGGTCCTTCCAAAAGATTAATGGGTTTATTTCATGCTCAAACTTGTAGCGTGCACCTGCCTTCAAAGCTACAAAAAAAAAAAAAAAACAATCCCTCAATTTCCTTGCATTGCCAGTATAACAGTACACACATCAAGTGATGAAGCACAGGTTAGGGGAACAGAAATATTGATCATCTCGATTAGGTTGTGACAAATCCTGAGCTGCCTTAAGTAAACTTGTAAAACTTGACTTTGAAAAATGGCACTTGTGAAGTAGAAGCAGCTTGCAGCACTTATTGTGTTTGCACTCCTTTCTGCCAAAAAAGGAAATAAGGAGCATGGATAAGTGCCAAATTTAGCTAGAAGAGGGTGGTTGAGGAGGTGCAGGCAGTATGGGTTAACTGTTCTGCAGGGAGATTTCTTTAGAAGTAAGTTATTGATGATGATTTTAGTTTTTTTTGGTATTGCAACTTCCTCTGCCTGGTTCAGTATTCTCACAACTGTCTGCACGAATCTCACGTTTGTAGACTTCACACTGACTAAATTCAACATATCTGACAATCTGCAGACGAGACAGCTTAAAGCCCGTCTCAGTCTGCCTCTCTGTCTGTTCAAACCTCGCCAGCTTTGATCGTGGCAATAACATGTACCGCCTCAAGTTGGTTCTGACACATCTCAGATCTCAAAAACTTGTCTGAACAGCTGTGCAGTGTTGATAGCTGAAATCACCTTCCATATTTCAAGGAATTCCTCTGAGTCTACATGTATCAATTCATGACACAACTTCCTTGAAAGCAAACAGCATGTATGTTTTATCTTCTACAGATCACACTGTCCTCACTATCTTCTCTGTTTTTCCCTCCGCGGCTATCTCTTGGCCCCACACACTGCTGCAAACTTAGAGGGGCGGGGCCTCACACAGACTCATCCCTGAAAAACACACTTCATGTACAGTTTGAGGGCCTCTAATGACAGCAAATAACAATAATGTTTAAGGAAAGAACAACAACCACTCTGAAAATGAAAAGCAGCTATGGAATCATGAGGCTTTATGAACCATTTAATTGGTCGTAAAGGTGCAAATATCCTCCAATGAGCCAACGCAACACAATTACTTTAAAAGAGCAGCATGGGCATGTAAATAAATGCAACAAACCAGAGAGTAAAACATTCCCACACGACAACACAACCAATATAGAAATAGATTAACTTCAGGTGATCACACATCTTCTGCAAACATTTTAAATGATTAATTTGGCAATCTGTGCACAAAGCAATCTCCAAAGACAGTGAGCTGCTTATGTTTTTTTAATCAAATACATCTTCTGTTTATAAGAGCCGGCTGAAAATGTTCCAGCTGATACTTCGCCTTCAGAGTCTACAGAACCAGATTAAGTTGCGTTTTCATTAGGGACTTACACAACATTACATACAGTGTTAGTCAGCCACAGCATATTGCGTGTATCCTTCAGACCTGAAAAACATGTCAAACATATTTCTTACACAACCTGCTTGTAACTAAAAAAAACATTTGCAAAGTCATATTTTGAATGTTGTGAAACGAGCACTGATTACATCAACCACAGGTCATCTTTTATTAGTTGACTGCACATTTTGCGACACATTACCGCTGCCAACTGTCAATATACAACAGAGCTCACTCCTTGTGAGTGTTTATGTACAGCCTCCTTATGTGCAGCCTCCTATATCTGAGGTACAAACTATACTGGACCTGCTTCTCTAAGCGTTTCTTAACAGTGCCATAAGTGGTCAAAAACTCTGCAAGGAGTTTATGTTACATTTATGATGAGTGCATTCTAGAGTTGGGCGATATGTTAAAATTTTCCAAATGATAATTGTCAGCCCATCCATCGGCAACCGGCAATATCATCGTCCCCCCCTTCCACCTCCTCCTCCCGTCCTCTCAGGTCTCAGCTGGGAGATGTGCACAAGCGGCAAATTCACTATGTTACACATGTTGCGTACATTCACTATGTCCAATAGTCTCGGGGTTTTCTTTGTGTCTCTGGGTTTTCTTTGTTGTTTTTTAGCCTCTGTGAGGCACTTTGTGTTACCACCGTGTATGAAAAGTGCCATATAAATAAATAAAATTTGAATTTGAATTTGAATTTGAGTAGACAAAATAAACTCACAAAGTGTCTAGAAATTACATGTTCTCACACTTATTTTTCATTTTAAACAGAGAAATACAGCCGTTCACCTTCTGAATTCAAGTTTCTCTCTTTTACTGAACTAAGACGATCTTAACTGGCTTGTGAACTCCTCGGAAAATACACTTTAAACTCCACAGAAAAACATGTAAAACTCACCAAAACCGTCTTTGTTAGTCTGTCCACTCTTCCAACAATCACCAACTCTGGTTTGGTCAAAAT